>JASAMV010002546.1:0-21699 GCA_030248065.1 Rhynchonema sp. JSB1_4 | reverse complement strand
TCAGAACTGAGCAATGTGTTTCTCATAAATATCAGCTCTTCTCTGAATGCTTTTGTGGCAGTGTGTCGACGCTTTGCTAAAAACTTGCTGTGGTCTTACTGCCAGCTATTGGGAGGTAGCCCTGACGAGAGGTGTTGGGTTAGGGTAAGTCGCTTAGTGGGGTCGAGGTTGCGACGTTTCGACAAACGGATTCTGCTGCTGCTATGAGGCTGATATGTCCTCTGCTTTTTTTGTAACAAAAAACTTTTTTTCAAAATTGGCCACTTTTTTTATTTTAAAATTTTAAAAAGTAAGGCCACTTTTATTATTATTTTTTCACTTTTTTAAAGGTAAAAACGCATGTTTTCATGTGTTTTATTGCCCATGATTCTCAAAAAATTGCCTGCGGCGCTTATATTTCAGTTTGAAATGGTGTTGTGATGGACTCATACACGTCCCAGACATCCCAACAACCGCTGCATGTATACAGGACATGTAACACAGGCCACCCCCATACCGTATCCTGTACAGTTATTGAGCGTGTCGTAAGCTGTGGACAGACTCCACGTTGCTCGCCTGTTTGCAGTTGTGTGGATTAGTTATTTGTTGCTTTTGTGACGCAAAGCGAGTATGGTGTAAGTCTTTATCTCTCTTCAAATTTATCCCCAAATTCACAAATCGAAGGTTGGTCTTCCCTTTGTCATATACAGTATGTATACCCACAGAGTTGCCTTCGAGGTTTTCAAAGTCATGACCAAAGGGTGATCGACGTAAACATGCAAGTCAGTGGAAAAGTTCTCTTTGGTGTCCCTCAAAACCTACCTAACTAACATGATTTCAGAAATTTATTCTTCAAGAAACCAATTTTTTGGGGGTCCGGAATAAAAAAGTGATTTTTAAAAAAAATTTTTTTTAAAAAAGCTCGATAATAAAAACAAATTTTTAATCCAACCCTGGTCACCAGGTAGTGCGTCTTCCTAAAGACCTACCATGAATAGGTTGCACAGTGTTGGTGACAGTGGAGAGCGCCCATCTCCATGCCATCCACCTGTGCGCAGTACTTGTCCTTGTGCTGGAAGAACGTGTTGGTCACACGGAACTCGGTCAGTTCGAGGATTGCCTCCACACTAAGGTCTGTTCGTTCGCTGAGGGTGTGGTCTGCCTCCAGGTGTTTCTCGAGGTTGGTCAGTGCGCCTTGGATGGGTACGCTTGGGGACAGGCTGCAGACGTCGAAGCTTATTTGACGGTTGAACGTTGTCTATGCGGGTCTTGAACTCCGCATTGTTCTTGATAACGTATGGCTGGCTTCGCTACAGTGTGCGCAGTGTCTTGACCAGGTGTTTAGCCAGTGGGTGTAGTGTAGAGCCTATGCAGCTCAGCACTGGTCTTAGCCGCATGTCGAGCTCGTGGAGCTCCCGGCGGACAAGGCCAGAGCCACAGTGGTAATAGACGCACAAGAGTACGAGAAGAAACTGGAGGACACGATCTCGGACAAGAAGAAGTTCGAATGCAAAGGAAAATGCCAGAGAAGCAGGCCAAAGCACTGATCGAGAAGCACACTGTCAACGTGCCTGCGAAGAAAGGATACAAGCCACCGCACATCAACGAGCTATTATTATACCAAAGATCCACAAGCCCGGCATGCCACTAAGACCAGTGGTGAGCAGCGTAGGCTGCAGGCCAAACCCTAACCCAACAGCTCTCGTCAGGGGCCAGGGCTACTCCGAGTGGCTGGTAATAAGACCACAATAAATATGAGCTCGTCGTACCTTACTTGATTGCTAGATTAAATGCTCACGATAACCGGCTTTGGATATTTCGAAATAAGTTCGATGAATTTCTGGTACACGTCACCAAAAATTTATACTCGGACGTTGCAGTGATTTGATGTAGCACCTGCTTCAACCATGATAACCGATTTACTCCGCAACGATTTAAAAGAGAATGACGTTGAATTTCAAATATTCAAAGAAATGCGTTTTTCCACCAAAGAGCACGCGGACGCGTCGTCCCGTCGGCGTCAGTCAGGTTTTCCATTGTCCATTCCAGCGCGAGAGCTACAGCCCGTTTTTGGCTTGGCTGTGTGTTTCATTGGATTCAGGGGGATCAAGGACGACGACCCGAGGTCGGGCCGGCCCGATTGCGACCTCTGAATAGAGCCCCGGAATAGAGACCCCCGTAATACAGCCCCCAAAAAGGGGTCAGTGAATTAATGAAGCCCCGGGGCCCGGAATAGAGCACCCCCTAAGTAAAATCCCCTATACAGTAGTGTATTAAGGCTTGATCGTTGTGCACAGGTGCATTTACCGTATTGTCGGAAATAGAACCCGGGGGGTCTATTTTTTCACTGGGGTCATTTTGGGGGGGTTCAATTTATGGGGGGTCAATTATTGGGGGGGTTATATTTTTCATTTGGCCCCCCGACGAAAAAAATCATTGTTAATAATGCTCATAAAAATGGCTTGTTTTCCGTATTTTCTGCCTTTAACAGCGTCGATTATGCTTAAAAAGCTGTATTCTGTTGTGTACGCAAGCTTAAACAACGTTTGACACAACAACACAGCCCTACCATACCACTAATCTGTGGTACGGTGAAGGTTGGGGGTGGGGTTCTATTAATGGGGGGGGTCAATTAATGGGGGGGTTCTATTTTTGATTTCGAGCCATTTAGGGGGGGGTTCAATTAATGGGGGGCATAGTAGTGGCTGGGGGGGGGTTGGGGGGGGTTCTCAGTACTTACCTACCACAAAACCCGAGGGGGGGTTGGGGGGGGTTGAGTACTTACCTCTCACAACTCCAAATCATACCTCTCACAAGCAATTTTATACCTTTTTAAGGCAAAAATCGGTGTTTTTCGACCTTATTTTCCCAAAAATCGCGCGCTCCGCGCGCAAACCCACCCATAATACCTATTTTTAGGCGATTTTCGGCGAAAATTTTGAAAAAGTACTATTTTTACCTCAATTTTTGGCCAAAATTGTATCACAAAAACGGTGTTTTTTCGCCTTTTTGGGTGACCAAAATCATACCTCTCACGCTTCCGGTCCCAACCCCGCATCATACTTACCTCCCACACATGGGCCTGCCACTACACTGATGGGGGGGTTCTATTTCCGACAATACGGTATGCACGTTTGTTGTTCGTTTGGACTTTGGAGCATTGGCGGGTCCGGGTGTACCGTAAAAACCTAAATACAGCCCCCCCGGAATAGAGCCCCCCCCAGTGTAGTACTTGGCCAGGGTGTTGACGATAGATAGATTGGGACCCCAAATGTGTTGACGATAGATAGATGACCAAAGTCCGAAATCTGGGGGGGGGTCGACCCAAACTTGTTGACGATAGATAGATGGTGGGGGGGGGGTCGCCAAAAATCAAGGTATAGTATAGTGCATTAAGTAGGTAATAATGTGTAAATATTAATGAAAATGTGTATAGATGTACTAAATCCTCGCGTAGCGCGCAATTTTTTGCCTATTTGGGACAAAAAATACCGATTTTGAGCCATTTTGAGGCAAAAATGCCCATTTTGGGGTCGAAATGTGTTGACGATAGATAGATTGTTCCCAGAATTTGTTGACGATAGATAGATTTGCCCATAAGTGTTGACGATAGATAGATGAAATCAAAAAGTGTTGACGATAGATAGATGAATTGGGGGGGGGACCCCCCCCACCCCCCCCCCCCCCAAGTACTACCCTGCAGCCCCCCCGTAATACAGCCCCCAAAAAGGGGTCAGTGAATTAATAGAGCCCCCCGGAATAGAGCCCCCCCCCGAAGTCACATCCCCGATACAGTAGTGTATTAAGGGTTGATGGGGCACAGGTACACTTACCGTATTCCCTAAAATAGAGCCCCCCCAAAAATAGAGCCCCCCCGAAAATACAGCCCCCCTAAAAGGGGTCAGTGAAAAAATACAGCCCCCCAAAAATACAGCCCCCCCCCCAACTTGGAATTCCCCGCTTGGCGGTCGTAAAGTCAAGTTCTTGTATAAGACACCTTGTGTACAACGTTTGTGGTTGAGTATATGATGACGTAAAGCCTTTTATTGAAGATCTACACCTAAAAACTCTCAATAATGGCCAGTAACACCCTGACAGAACTCCATTTTAGGGGTATTTTGTGGAACATTTTTTGAGATTTTGGGCAGCCAAAAAATACAGCCCCCCCAAAAATAGAGCCACCCCAAAAATACAGCCCCCCCTAAAAGGGGTCAGTGAAAAAATACAGCCCCCCCTTGTATTTTAGGTTTTACGGTACGCACGTTTATTGTTCGTTCAGATTCAGAGCAGTGTAGTTCCTGGGGGGAGGGGGGTCCCCCCTAAGGTACACTAACCGCCGCGACCAAGGTACACTACTACACTAACCGCCGCGCCAGGTACACTAACCGCCTCAATTTTTGCCTAAAATAGGCAATTTTAGGCCTAAAATGGGCATTTTTAGGCCGAAAATGGGCGATTTTTAGGTCCATGTTGTCAAAAGTCGCCAAAATACCCTTTTTATGGAGAATTTTTTCCAAAAAGGGGCAAAAATAGGTCAAATTTTCTACCTCAAAAAGTGACTTTCCCGAATTTGGGCCTTCCCCCCCCCTTCCCCCACCCCCAGGGAGGTTACACTAACCGCCGCACGGAAAAAAGGGGTAGGTACACTAACCGCCGCGCCGGACCAGGAACTACACTGGTTCAGAGCACATAATACGCCTCTTATTGACGAATATACACAAATAAAAGCGATCACAAGCGAAAAAAACATCCTTTCAAACCCATTTTTAGGGGTTTTTGGGGGTATTTCTGGCAATGGTGTGGCTGGGGGGGTGGGGGGTCCCCCTCCCCCCCCAAGGTACAGTAGGTAGGTTGCCGCCCCTCGCCTGGTACAGTAGGTAGGTTGCCGCCCCTCCCCTGGTACAGTAGGTAGGTTGCCGCCCCACCTAACTTTTCACCCAAAACATTCATTTTTGGCTTAAATTTATTGCGTAAAATTATCATTTGTCTGCAAATAGGCGAAAAATCGCGCGCTGCGCGCGAAATTAGTGTTTTAGGCCACATTTTCTTCAGTATTTAGACATAAAAAATTTCGGTTTCCAAATGACCCCCCCAAGTGGTACGACCCCCCCTAGCTCGGCTGGTACAGTAGGTAGGTTGCCGCCCCGCATTTTGGGTGGTACACAATGCAATGGTGTAGCTGGGGGGGAGTAGGGGTCCCCCTAGGTACAGTAGGTAGGTTGCCGCCCCTCGCCTGGTACAGTAGGTAGGTTGCCGCCCCTCCCCTGGTACAGTAGGTAGGTTGCCGCCCCACCTAACTTTTCACCCAAAACATTCTATTTTGGCTTAAAATTGCATAAAATTAGCATATTTGTCTGCAAATAGGCGAAAAATCGCGCGCTGCGCGCGAAATTAGTGTTTTAGGCCACATTTTCTTCAGTATTTAGACATAAAAATTTCGGTTTCCAGATGACCCCCCCCCCAAGTGGCACGACCCGCGCCCGAGCTCGGCTGGTACAGTAGGTAGGTTGCCGCCCCGCATTTTGGGTGGTACAGTAGGTTGCCGCCCCGCCTGGGTAGCTACACCACTGATTTCTGGGTACATTTTTTTCAGGTTCTCGGGTCAGTGAATTAATAGAGCCCCCCCCCCGGAATAGAGCCCCCCCCCCCGTAATAGAGCCCCCAAAGTGGGGTCAGTGAGTTAATAGAGCCCCCTTCTATTTAGGTTTTTACGGTAGCTAGCTACCCACGCGGGGCGGCAACCGACCCGAGATGGGACTCGGGCCGGCCCGGCCGCGATTTTGGACTTGGTCGACCGGGCCTGGCCGGAGATTTGGGCGACCGGGCCGGGCCGGTCCGAGCAGCCCGGCCCGGTATGCCCACCGTAAAAACCTAAATACAGCCTCCCCCCCCGCCCGTAATACAGCCCCCCCCCCAAAAGGGGTCAGTGAATTACCGTATTGTCGGAAATAGAACCCCCCATTAATTGACCCCCCCATTAATTGAACCCCCCCTAAATGGCTCGAAATCAAAAATAGAACCCCCATTAATTGACCCTCCCTCCCCCCTTAAAATAACCCCACCCCAACCTTCACCGTACCACAGATTAGTGGTATGGTATGGCTGTGTTGCTGTGTCAAACGTTGTTTAAGCTTGCGTACACAACAGAATACAGCTTTTTAAGCATAATTGCCGCTGTTGAAGGTAGAAAATACCGAAAACAAGCCATTTTTATGGGCATTACTCACAATGATTTTTTCGTCGGGGGCCAAATGAAAAATATAACCCCCAATAATTGACCCCCCCATAAATTGAACCCCCCAAAATGACCCCAGTGAAAAAATAGACCCCCCCGGGTTCTATTTCCGACAATACGGTAATAGAGCCCCCCGGAATAGAGCCCCCACTAAGTAACATACCCTATAGAGCAATGGTTTAGCAGGGGGGTCCCCCATAGGTACAGTAGGTAGGTAGCTTGACGCTCCATCCTGGTACAGTAGGTAGGTCGCCGCCCGGCGGCTGGTACAGTAAGTTGCTATTTTTGGCTCAAAATGGTATAAAATCGGTATTTTTCACTCCCAAATAGGAGAAAAATCGCGCGCTACGCGCGAAATTAGCGTTTTAGAGCGCATTTTAATCAAAATTTCGACCTAAAAAATTTTCTTCCCCCCCTAGCTCGGCCGGTACAGTAGGTAGGTTGCCGCACCGCCCCACATTTTTGGTGGTACAGAGGTTGCCGCCCCGCCTGGGTAGCTACACCACTGCTATAGAGTAGTGTATTAAGGCTTGATAGTGGTGCACAGGTGCATTTATGCACGTTTGCTGTTCGTTCAGAGCACATAATACTCCTCTTATTGACGAATAGACACGAATAAATGCGATTACAAGCGGAAAAACATCGTTTCAAACCCCTTTTTAGGGGTTTTGGGGGTATTTCTGGGAACAATTTTTCAGGTTCGGGTCAGTGAATTAATAGAGCCCCCCGGAATAGAGCCCCCCAAAATGGGGTCAGTGAATTAATAGAGCCCCCCCCTTCTATTTAGGTTTTTACGGTAAATTCGAACGAAATTACCATTTTTTTAACCAAAATTTTCAAAATTTTTGCGCTTCGCGCAATAACATTTCCTGGTTCTTGATCTTTTCAGTCATCGTTTTGAAGAAAGAAGCAGTGGGGTGGCTACCCATGCCATACTCAGGCCTTTGCAATCACCTAGTCTATCACGAAAAAAGCCTGCCTGCAATCAACCTACCTACTGTAGTACTGACCGGCCGAGCTAGGGGGGTCATCGGGAACAAAATTTTTATGTCTACATATTGATGAGAATGTACTCTTAAGCGCTAATTTCGCGCGTCACGCGCGATTTTTCGCCTATATGGAGTGAAAAATACCGATTTTAAACCATTTTGAGCCAAAAATTATACCCTACTGCTGTACCAGCCGGGGGCGGCGACTTGACGTACCGCATCAGGATAGCGCGTCAATCTATCTACCTACCGTAAAAACCTAAATAGAAGGGGGCTCTATTAATTTACTGACCCCATTTTGAGGGGCTCTATTCCGGGGGGCCTCTATTAATTCACTGACCTGAACCTGAAAAATTGTTCCCAGAAATACCCCCCAAAAACCCCTAAAAATGGGTTTGAAAGGATGTTTTTTCGCTTGTAGTCGCATTTATTCGTGTCTACTCGTCAATTAGAGGCATATTATGTCATACTTGCGTATTTTTCCGCAAAATATATTTTTGAAAAAAAAACGGTTTTTTTTCCGAAAAAAAC
Organism: Rhynchonema sp. JSB1_4; assembly: GCA_030248065.1. Taxonomy (NCBI): domain Eukaryota; kingdom Metazoa; phylum Nematoda; class Chromadorea; order Monhysterida; family Xyalidae; genus Rhynchonema; species Rhynchonema sp. JSB1_4. Next base: position 13,965 of record JASAMV010002546.1, on the reverse strand, counting down.
CCGTTTTTTCCAAATATTTTTGTCCAGTACTTAAGGATACCCATGGTCCAAAAACGCGTATTTTGGAGAAAATTTTGTCGGGAAATGGCCTGAAACAGGGTAAAAATGCACTTGGAGATTAAAAAGTGCTCATTTTGAACTGTGTAGGCTCAAAAATAGGCTCAAATAGGTCAAATTTTCTACCTCAAAAAGTGACTTTTTCCGGAATTTGCGTCTTCCCGCCCCTTCCCCCCTCGGGGGCACACTATCTCCCCCTCCGAAGAAAACGGGGGGGGTCCGCTATCTCCCCCTCCGGACCAGGAACTACACTACACACAGGGTACAAACGCCGAACCTGCCCGAGGTCTACCTGCGTGTGCCACCGTGCACACCAAATTCGGCGAACAATCTCCAACGTCCGGACGTCCACGTCCGTCGTACAGACTGGAGATGCCGACCGCGCAAGTCATCGGGTTTTCGGAATCGGGAACGACTAAGTCGACGCCTCGTTCCCGCGCTGAGCACCCAGTCGACACCCTACTCGACCTTGGCCACTACAACTATGCCAACTACTGCAACAGGCTCCTGTCAATATCCAACGACATCCACCCCAACCCCGGACCACCATCGAAGTACCCTTGCGCAGTGTGCAACAACGCAGTTCGCAACAACACCGCCTCAGTCCTGTGCAACACCTGCTTCAAATGGGTACATGCTTCCCGGGCCCGTAACTGTGCCAAACTGTCCGACATCAACTACTACAACAGCCAGTACCGATGTCCGACTTGCATCACAAAACCAACACCGACGCCGCTACACAACCAAACCGTGTGCACCGACCCACCGGGCGAAATCAAGATCCTACAGCTCAACATCAACGGGATATCTAATAAGTCCATCGAACTGTCGAACTTCTTACACAACAATCACATCAAAGTCGCGGCACTTCAAGAAACCAAACTCGGCCGCGACTCAAAATCCCCAACAATCCCCAACTTCACAGTCATCAGAAACGACCGCAACACACACGGTGGCGGTCTAGCGCTGTGTGTGCACGAGTCCATACGTTTCTCCACAAAACAGTTGCCCCAGCCCAAATCTGCCGACATCGAACAACAAGCAATCACCATCCACATGGACAACACCGACATCTCAATAGTCAACATCTATATCCCTCCGGCATCTTCGTGCAACAGCAACAGTGACATCTCCCTCGCGCATCTACTGTCACTTGAAAACACCATCATCGCAGGCGACATCAATGCGCACGATGACATGTGGGGCAGCTCGATCAGCGACTCACGGGGAGCTAAATTGAGCTCCGAGATCGACTCATCGAACTTCGGTGCCCTCAACGACTACTCCCCCACCCGCATACCCACAACAGGCGACCCAACCTCACCTGACGCTACATTCGCTACCAACTCGCTGCTCCCATGTTGTGACTGGAGCACGAAGATTGCGCTGAGCTCAGACCACGTACCCATCCTCATCTCAATCGAGCCCCATGTAAAGTGTGGCTCTATTTAGAACATTTCCTGATTAATGAGGCTCTGTTCAAGTGGGCTGTAACGTTAAAACTTGTCCGATATAATAGTAAGACTGTGGACCTTTGACCGGCACACCAAAGCAAGCGATGCTCTCGGTCTGTACAGGACTCGAACATGCGACCGTTTTTAGTGCTTAGCTGATTGAACTATATGAGAAGCTGTGTTTCGGAAGGGCTCCACAGCTGGATTTTGCGGCAATGACTTTTACAAAATTGTGCAATTACCTATGTATAGTTGCCCGTGTTGCGAATGCCTCTGAACAGTTGGCTAACCTTTGACAATCGGAAATAGTCCAACTCGATTCGAAACATAATGCAGATACAGTTGACCGTCGGAACTGAGTTCGCATCTGAATGACGGTCCTTTCAGCTGTGGATGTTTGAAGACTGTGTGATCGACGAAATAGTGCAACGCATCGAGATTGTCCAGAAATTCCTAGCAGAAATAAGTGGAAAATTTTTAATATTTTTATTTTTTATTATATGGACCATTTTTTAATATGCAGACCTTCAGATTCGATCCCAGGCTGCGCAACAGTTCATCCCATCCCATGCCCATTGTGTACTCGATTAAATAGGCACCGTACATCTCCCAAACATCCGGCATCGACATTTCTGAAATTTTATGCGGATATTTCAAACGTTTACTGATGTAAGCAACGCGAGATCGATTTTATTTGACAAAAACACTATACATTAGGCACACGAAACCAGGTTTTGGACACTTTAGCTGTCCACAGCAGAACACTTTGTTGCTTGAAAGCTGAACATGCTCAGAGTTATCATCATCAGAGACGATAAGTGGCATGTCCATATGCTTGTTGATAGTGCCGATAGTTGTCTTCTGGATTACGCACAATTTTTCCTTATCCGGCGTTTCAGCCCCAACCGGAAACAGTGTTCTCCAAGTTGCCTCTCATAATGTTCAATGGATGCTTTTGCATTACAAGCTACAACACAGCAGAATGAAACATCAACATACTAACGTGCCACCGAGCAGACAGCCTCTACCAGACGAAACGTCTCTTCATCGGTGTAGTAGTGATTGATGAGATTCTCTCGGCCCATTTCAAAGTTCGCCTGGTTCCTTAAATTAGTGTTTTAATCAGCGTTACTGTCACGAAATACCAAAATATGAAACATCAGCAGCTTACAATATCTCTTCATACGTCTCCTTGCCGTAGTTCTGCAGAATCAACTGGCGCAAACTCTCGTGGATGAAACCAAACTGAAGTCACAAAACGGCAATCAACAGAGTGCAGAATGAATACCTTATAGGGTACTAGAATGTATACCTTATAATTAAAGGTTAAGAGAATGTAGCTTACCATGTTTTTTGTCACTAGATTTATAGAATGCTGTTTTTATTCACACATACAATATTGCACGGCACAAGCTGAAACTACGTAGACACATTATTGGCCATTAGCTCTGTCAGCATGTCACAAATTAACATCGGCTTGTAGGTCAGTCGAGATTTACCGAAGCTAATATCAACCAACAAAATTAATTTACTGAATGAGACTGAATTGGCTGAAAGTTCATCCTCCCGAACATGTGCGACGAGCGAAGCGACAAATATTACGCTGAACCAACCGTAAGCTGCACGCGCCATAAAGGTGAGGATCACTAGCGGATCCAGGGGGCCGCAGGGGCCTAGGCCCCCTTTGGTCAAAGTGGCCCCTAAAGGGGGAGCCGCCATTTCGGAGAACAGAAGGAAAAAGGACCCTTAAATCGCAGGATTTTCACTCTAATACACTTCAAAAGTACAAAAATCGCGCGCTTCGCGCGTCAGATACACCCATGTCATTGAAATTTGGCCGTCGCGTGTGCAAAAAGTGCAAAAATGTCTTGCGCTGCGCGCGCATGCTCATATATAGTATGGTATTTAGCATATAATCGCCCAATTATAGACAGGCTCTGGATAAAAACGATTTTTGAAAAATCAAACATGCACTAGATAAAAATGACTTTGTGGGATTTGGCCCCTTCCTTGGCCGAAAGCTGGATCCGCCACTGGAGAGGATCATGTCTAACCAACGCTTCATTTGGCTGTGCTTGTTATGGGGAAATGTTAACACCTGATGCCACACGGTGGTGATTAGCCGCTGCACGCTATCACTCTGATCAATTATTGATTACCCAGTTCACCTATTCGCTTGGTTGACATGACAACCGTGGTCAATCATCATAACAAGCTGCCTGAAGATAAAAGCGCTCGATATATCGCATCTGAATATCGTGAAGGGGTTGGGGCGAACGGCAACGTTTGTTAATCTGACTTTTCATGGCCATAGGTCCAGCCCAAGAGCAACAAATTTTCACCTCGCCTGGGTCCAATAATCTAGATTTGGGTTGGGGAAAATTGTTTCGTGAAAATTTGGTCTACCTCCAGGCAGTAATTTTGGTCGGGGAATCTGAATCCCGTATTCATCTGGTCGCGTGACACTCCAAACTTTCGGATTAGTTTTTACATGGTTAAGCCTAAGCCCTGTTTTTCCTCCAAAATTTTTCCCTGAGCCAAATCTATTACAGGAGACCAAGGTGAGAATCTGTGGCTTTTGGCGCCCACTGCGACTGCTTGGGCCCACTTGGCACTAGCGGATCCAGGGGGCCTCAGGGGCCTAGGCCCCCTTTGGTCCCCCTGAAGGGGCCACCGCTTCGAAAAAACATGGAAAAGGACTCCTTAAATCGCAGGATTTTATTCTAATATACTTCAAAGGTTAAAAAATTGCGCGCTTCGCGCTTCAGATACGCCTATATTATTGAAATTAGGCTGTCGCGCGTCCAAAAAGTGCAAAATTTTCGCGCGCTTTCGCGCGCACTGCGCGCATTGTCACACTTTGTATAGGATTTGGCTTAAAATCGTCCCATTATGAACAAACGCGAAAAATCAAACATTCACTCGATAAGAATGACATTTGGGATTTGACCACCCTTGCCGAAACCCGGATCCGCCACTGCCAGTTGGACGTCTTGGGTATTAATGCAAGCTTCGTCTTATTCAAATCGTTATGGCTTGCTGGTATGTTACTATTTCTTTCTTTTACGTTCCCAATATTATGCAAATTCAGTTTCTTCAATTTCCCTATATGGGAATACTGCATAAACTACATATTGTTTCCCATGCGCTCCTGATTCGTACTATTAACCTGGAAAATAGGCTTTCGCAATTTTTTTACCTCCAGAGGAACGGACGAGCTTTGCCAATGTAGGCGACTTCTCCGTGTCTGCAAAAAACTGGGAAGAAATGACATTGGTTATTTCGGTTGACATCAATAATGTCCTTCAATTTGCGATAATATTTTTATGTTGGCTCACATGTTGACGCGATGGCGTCGTATGCGTCTGGGCGACAGAGCAAGCGATATACTGTATGTAGCTCACACGAAGCAAGCCACGCGTGGTCCCAGTGTGTGCACGTGTAAGCTGCACAGCCAGGCAGCACGTGAATCATTTGTGTGTGCTTTGCGGCAATGTTTGTGTCACGTTGCCGCAGGTTCCGCGTGCGTTTGTGAGCTGCTTGATGCACATTTTGTGTTTGTATGCTTTGCCGCTCATGCCCTTTTTGTTATTTTTTTTATCAGCAAAGGGTATTTTATTATTTTGCGGCTTGTTTGTTGTGTAATCGTTGCGCTTGGAAACGCTGCTTCACTATTTTACAGCCAAAAAAGCCCTGCCACAACGGAAAAAAGAAAAAATCGATGGTTTTATGGCAGAGGTGCTGGGTGAAACGGATCGGATTTGCTACCGAGGCGAGGGAGGCGCTGGGTTTGTGATCGGAGTGAAACGATCGGACGGCAAAAGGTCAGCAAATCAATGTTTTTTCACAATTTTTCTTTTTTCTTGCGTCTGAAATCGAGGTCCTTCCTTTCGTTCTGCGTCCATTGCCGGAGTGAAACATTTCAAGCTTTTGCCATAATGGTAGCACATTTGTGTTGCTGCACACCAGAAATAAGGTTTTTTATACATGCGAGTGAGTTAAGATACCACAAAGACAGCTATGGGTGCCAATTCAATTAAAACCACCTAAAGACGTTCAACGTCTTTCGTGCAACTCCAGTTTTTATCCCGTTCACAGATTTGTGTGGAAATTCAAAAAAGGCGTGTATTCGTGTCCCGAGCAGAGTGCGTACGCGGCCGAAACGGCGCTGCACGTGCGCCAAACATGCACACGGCTAATTGGGGAGAAGTATTTGCACGATATTCAATTGGTCAAGTTGAATCAATCGCAACTCACATACCTTTTGAAGGTCCGTCCATGCTAAAAACTAAACTAGCACTAAAATTCATTTTTGCTCATTCATTTATTGAAAGCTGAACAGGTGTCTAGTATGTTGATGCTTTCTTGACTTTCTGATCAGACATAGTTTTTCGAGGTTTACTGATTCACTTTGACCAGCGTGAAAGTTGCTAAAAAAAAGCAGCGTTGTTTTGCACGCATCCAGATCCGACATGCTGGTCAAGCGCTGGGCGAGGACGTCTCGTGGTCGGACTGGAAGTCGAAATGTGCAATCGAGTTCGAGCCCAACAACGGAACCAAATCAACATCCGACGATTGTTCAGTGGTCGTCATCCAACTACCTGATGTCACACATCTACCTCTCAAACAAGTGCCCCGATCGGATCTGGGCCCGGTGCTCGCGATAGAGATCAAACCAAAGTTCGGTGTCATGGCCAGCGACTGGTTTCGACAATCGCCGCGTGCCGCCGCTGTGCCGCCGTTTTGCGTGTCGTGCACGCAGCAGATGCACAGAGTCGGTGATGTTTCATAGTCGAGAAACTAGCATGTATTCATGGTATTATTCTTTTTATCTAACATTTTTCTTCGTGATCCAGGTGCAGCAAGGCAAGTTCGCACTGGATTATCTCTATTGTCCGATGGAGATGTTCTCTGGAAACGCCGATCGGATGAGCCGAACTGTGCTCGAACTGATACGCGTGCCACACAATCATTTGAAGATGTTTCAAGACGGTGTGTTTCTCTATGGCAACACGACGGGCGCGTTTTATGAGCTCGAAATGCATTTACGTCGTGCACTCGACCTCAGCGCTGAGGATACTGCCAGAATGGTGAGGAGGATTAAGTTATGTTGGACTTTTGCGACCGATTCTATGAATGTGTACGCCGTGCAAATTTGCGTCACAAAGCAAGTAATGTGGGGAAACTGTGCCGTAACGTGTGGATTTGATTGCCCGTTGCAATCAGTTTTGACGCAGACGGTGCACCAGATCACCATCAGTGCGAAAGCACAAGACGAGCACGAAAAGGTCTCCATGTTAGTTATGCCGGTAAAATTATCATGCCCATCGGTCAGACGATCAAAAAACTCTGAGTTTATATTACCGTCATTTGTTTTGAAATTGAAGATTGATTTTAGAATTATATCGCTAATATTCAAGATTAATTTTATATTTATGTCGTTAATATATGATATTCTCAGTTTTATTTGCAGCTGAGTGCCCTATTCGCCGGCTACCAATCGCCTTCGGCCTTCACCCACCTTCTGCCCAATTCCATCGCCGCCCGTCTCCGATCGGCGCAGGCCTGCGATCGAATCGGCACTCTCCAAGCCTATCGCCTTTATCAATCAATCAACAGCAGCGATCAACCAATAGTGCATCCCGATCTAGTCGATTACCTAACAGCGGGCACATTCAAAGATTGTTCGGTCATGTTCACTCTGCAGCGAATCAATCAGTCGATGGTTAGCGATCGATCGGCGATATTCACTGTTGATGCCGATCACGTGATCAGATACGCGATCTCGTTGATCGATTTGGACATGAAATCGATGGAGAAAGTCGAAGCCAATTATCGACGATTTGTCGACGCGTGTGAGTATGCGAAACGACGAACGGATAGGAAACCGTGCTGTGAATGATTTGGCAACCCTCTTCATGGTGACTCTGATCTGTGTTGAATCCTGTTTGAACTAACATCAGTCTGCAATTGATTGCCTGTCCAGCAGCACTCCGAAACACACCATACCGCCGAGGCCAACCATACGCACGCGCAAAAACGGGCCGAAAGTGTCTGATCTCGGTCCTTTTCTGGCTGGTTTTGTACCAACAGGCTGACTGGCTTGTTCGTGTGCGACTTGGCTTTACGCAGGGTGAAAAAGACCCATCGGGCACTTTCGGTCCGGTTTTTTTTTGCATGTACTTTGGTTAGCCACGATGGTACAGTGCCTTTCGCATAGATTGTAGTTCAACGAAAGCGTCAATTCCGATTATGTCATTATGAGGAGGGTATCAATTGTAGTTTTGTTGTTATTGTTTCCGCAAGTGCCTGATAGGCAGTTTAGGTACGGTTAGGGGGCTGTCTCTGTAAATTTAGGCAAAGATTTTTAAAAAAATTTTGATGTGGCATTTCTGGACCTTCAAGTGCAAACCAGTGGCAATCAGCTTGAGCTTCATTCTATGAACATGAAATAGTGTAATAAAAACAATAAATATAAATCTGGCGGGCGCATAAATAAATGTACACAGTGACTAGGATATAATACGGTAAGTAATGGGACACAAACAACGACATAATACATAGCACTCTCTGGAATTGTAACAAAATTTTGAGTGGCGCTTTCAAAACCATCTGCCGACTATTTCGCGTTGAAGTCTCGGTTTGATTGTCAAACAAACACGCAGAACTTTTGAATATGTACAGTACATAAAAAGCCGGAAAAAAACGATAACAATAGTATAAAAAGATTTGATCGCCAAAGAAACAAAGTCATTCTATGGTCAAGGTGGTTATCGGGTCCTGTCGCGCGAGCTCGGCGATTTTGGCCGGTGGCAGTTCTGGGGTGTCGGGCCGTTGAGCCCAATAAAGCACGATTTCTTGGTCGGACGGCACGGACTTTCTGAACACCTCACTGTCGTACGCGTGTTGCATGTATGTCCACACATGCTTCATAGATTGAGGGATACGGTAGTCCTTGAGCGCGTGCGCGGCAATTCGAATGTGATGCAGCACGGGCATGATGCGACAGTCGAGGTGCGTGATTGTGCTCCCAGTCAGGTATTTGGTGCCGTTCTCGCGCAGATGATCGTCGATGCGCTGCAATGTACAGCGTGCGTGAAACATCACGGGATTTGGAGTGGATGAGAGCACAATGCATGCTTAAAGGGCTGGCCACTATCGGGGTGAAACACAGCGCACCGCGCTGGGCTAATTAGAAATTTAATGAACCTGTTTTTTTTGTCGAATTCAAACGTGTAGGGCTTAGAATAACTAACGTATACGTGGAGATGAGGACGAATCCCCCATTCTTTAGCATTAGGTTTAGGTTTGCACCCGTGCATTCTCAAAGACAAATCTAACGTGGCGCTGATGTGTCCGTTGCAGCATGATCTACATCTATGTACGCAAATACAGCAGACAATTTTTAACCCAAACTAACTTCCAATTCCCTTTCGAGTGCCCTCGAGTCCTTGTTGACCTCCTTGATAAACCAACAGAATTTGGCAAATAAATCGGTCGTGGCGTCATCTGCATCCGGGTCGAAATACTGCAGCGCCGGACGCGGGAATCGGGAATCTGACATGGGGAATTGCTATATCCTTACTGTAGATTTCATTTTTGATCTGGCTCTGTTTTGCGTCTGTCTGAGTGCAATCGAATAACTCACGCTTCTTAAACGACTTTGTCTGGCGAAATTCCCTGGCGAAGAACATTTGGTGCCGAACATAGTACACTTACTTGCAGTTGTTGAATTTACAATTTTAAAAAAGTATCATCAAAAATTCGCAATTTAAAACATCCCATTGTTTTGATACCTAGTATGGACCATGCTTCCCGGCCATATTGGCGAACACTCTATGTTGAAAGACCTACAAAACTATTGGGTCCCGAGCGTATCAATTACAAGGAAATTAGGCTGCAAAATGCGTTGTATGTAGTTAAAGGCACATACCCAAGAACTCCACGATATCGTCCGGGTGTTCGTACACATCACCACTGAACACTGCAGCGGGCACCTGTCTCAGTCCGAGGTCACGGAATTCGGCGTGTGGTTTGCTTGTGTTCACTGTCTTGACGTTGAACTGACACTCGCCCGACGGAGAATCGAGGGATTTTCGCAGCAAAATCATGAATATATGATGGCACATGGGGTCGGCGCCATTGCGGAGTCCGTCCGAACCGGCGCGAACCCACAGAGTGACCGCCTGCGCCTCCTTGCCTTTGGCCTTTGTCTGCGCATCCTTGATCGCCTGACGAAGTCGCTCGCTGTCACCCGATAGACTTTGCATATCTGCCTCGGACTCGGAGTCAAGGTCCTGGTCTGAATCAGGGATCGACTCCTGTTCCTGGTCTGGGTCCGGGTCTATTTCCTGGCCAGAGTCTGGGTACAGCTCCTTGTCTTTGTCCAGAAGCACGTTTTCATCGGGTTCCCGGTCAATCAACTCGTGGTCGGACTCAGACTGTGAGTCAAGGTCCTGGTTTGCGTTCGGATCCTGATCCTGATCTGGGCCCGACTCTAATTCCTGGTCAGAGTCATGATGCGGATCCTTGTCAGGGTCGGAGTGCGCGCCCTTGTCGGGTTCCTGGTCAATCAATTCGTGACCGGACTCGTGACCCGAGTCGAGGTCGAGGTCCTGGTCTGAGTCCGGGTCAGGGACTGATGGAGCGATCGATATCGCGTTGGGATCTGGAAAAAGAATTATTTCTGGCAGAAGAGAAGTAGAACAACCGCCAATCATAACACCTCAGTCAGACAATAGCGTCAGAAGAAAATAATGCGAAAATGTTGTACAACACTGCATTGCAGCGGCTTCTAAGCTGAAGCAGACACCCGCTGTTCACAAGAGCTACCAAGAGAGGCTATAAGTGTTGCAAATCAGTGTGGCGAGCTGAGCAGCCAAAGAGCTCCAGGGCTATTTGTTTATGTCCAGTTAGCGGACAGAAGTAGCGTTCAAATTATAAGGTGCAATTTTTGATCACAGGGATAACAGAAAGGCCGCAACATTACGGTAAAAGACCCAATAAGTTCGCAGATTTCCACCGGGAATTTCCGAATGAGAGTTAGAGCACAAGAGAGTTACTACATACCACTGGAGGAGCTAAATCTTGGCCTTGGTCCCTGAACGCAACTCTGGTATATGCAAAACAGCCGTTCAAAATTCGCCCCCATGGGGCACATGTTACAGGTTGTATATTTTGCAAAGGTCCTGAGTGGGGGCAAAAAGATTGATAAAGTTCAATAAAAATCACAAGACTTCGCACCCGCAAAAAAATGGCGTGCGCAGCAAGTCGACCTTAGCAAAATGGCTTTGTTAGCTCACAGACTATGAAGATCGCAGACAAACCAAAAAAAACAGAACGCCATCACAAAAAAGACCATCGCACAAAAATCGAATAGCGTCTGGCTTTGGTGTGGCGCTTATATTGCAATGGACCACAACTGAGAACCCAACGCTGGTATCAGCCGCGCTTGTAGTGAGGCATCAGTTTGCTGGCCTGTCAGTGTGCCACTTTTCTGCCCTCGCACAAATGCCGCGCGACTTTGACTTTGCTGGCAGGGACACAGGGACTGCGTGCTATACATATGTATGTATAGGTATATGTGCAGTTCTGTTCATTTTCATTCACAGACTTTTGCAGAGAGATGTGTACTAAGCTTACTAGAATATTCTATTACACATCGTTCCTGACATGTATAATGGCACGCAATAGGTATGTACATAGTATGTGACGGGTGACGTTTCGATGACAAGAAATATGAACTTGATGCTTCAGAAAAATCGAGGAACATTGTCGTGTCAAATGAAACGACCAGCTGTGGTGAAAAAGCGATGTGTTATTGATGATATAAGCGACAAGCAGAGCATTTTTGCTTATGTATATGTCTGACAACAAAACTACGGGCACAAGTGCAGAGCTCTGGAAGCTGACTGAAAGGAAACTGGGCAGAGCCCCGCCCCTACACTGCAGCAGGCACGAAACCCTGTGTATAGTTCGAAGCTTCGGCAGCAAGACGCAAGACGCGTTAAGCCTAAAAAATTGCAAATTCGTCTTATGGTATACACACCTATGTATGTATGTAATATCACCAGCAGATATCAAAACGTGCAAAAATTTGTGCACGCTTCGGTGCTATCGGACAGAATACATCGCTACATAGTACAAGCAGGAAAACAACCTTATTGCGGCTTTGGGAGAGGCTTGAAATAAACACCCAAGGTGTGATAACGAGGTTACCAGCCGTAAAAAACGGCGGCGTTAAATTAAAAATATCTTTGGCACTTTTTGCGACCGTTTTGCTGAAGCTGTCGCAATTTTTTACTAACATAAAATTACAATCTTATGATTTTTGACCGCGTGATAACCTGATGGTTGTAAAATGATTCTACAGTGAAACTCGAAACGGCATTGCGAGAATGTTCTTTGAGCGTTACAATTTATAGTGACAAGAGAGAGAACACGTCTAACGTTTCGCGCACATCTATGTCAACATAATAAACACTGGTAGTAAAAAAGAACTTGACGTTGAAAAAAATGGACACAAAATACCGCGTGTTCATTTTCCTGCACACTTTGATTTGAGTTTGGAGTCCTGAGTTGCGGGCAGATCTGCGTTGTGATAATATACACCCAGAAACCAGTATTCAAGAATTATTGACGGTTAAAAGCTGTCCTGTGCTTTACAAGTATTTCAGCAGTCGAGACCGTGAACATCAGATTAGAGCCCTTAACTTTTAATAAAACGAAAGCGCACCAACCTTTCTCAGTGTCGGCTATTATCGGAGACTGCAGTCCACTTGCAACAGCGCTCAACGCGTCCGAGTGGAGGAATTTGTCCACATAAGAAAAAGAAAACGCACCGAACATGAACATTATTGCTCGAATACACGCTTTCTCGTTTGCTGATCCTGAAAGTAACAAATTTCGTCAAACTAAGTTTACGGTCGAAATCGTAAATACAGAACTGCAAGTCAAAGCTTGCCGCGCCCAAACATTTTGGCGACATTTTGGCAACGAAACAATTCTCAGATGATTAGGCGCGCGTACGCTTTTTTACTTCCGACAAAAAAGGAGTGGTCATCGCATCAAATGTACAGGTTTATGTTTATCGCAGAATCACCGTCAACGGGAGACTTTGCGCAACCGCAACCGGCCAAGCGTAAACAATGATGCCTTCATTATTGTAGAAATATGGGGCCAGAATGTCACGCTTGACTTGTCATTGTCAGGGATACCGTGGCCCTCGATTGGTCTGTGTTATGCAGCCACTTCGTGCTAAGAATTGGAATTCGTGACAATTATGAAGAAAGTGCAACCACAAGAAATTGCTGCGTGGTCACTTTGTCACATTTTATTGGAAATTCGATATCAGTGGTAGAAGTGGTACAGTTCCGGGTGCAATTCTAGGCTGAAAGTTGAAGTCGCGTGCACGCGCGTGCGAAACAGTGCAAAGTATAGGCAAAAGTCGAAGTTTTGCGCGCGCGCTGGCGTGCGCTCCCTATGTTTTAGCACTAGGAAGTCGCGTGCACGCGCGTGCACGCGACTTCAACTTTCAGCCCAGAATTGCACCCGGAACTGTATATTGCAATAAAAGGGCTCGTCAATACAACAGCAAACAAAAGAACTGAAGACACAATGGTGACCCGCACCCACATTTGTTTATCATTGTTATTGTCATGATGTTCTACACAATTCTGTTATCACCGACCAAACGAAGCAAAGTGAATGTTTGCGGAAAGCATAAAAGCAGGAAAGCTTTATATCACTGACTTCTGAAGTGGCTAGCCTTTTTGTGTGCTGAGTACGAACAACACCGTATATAATACAGTACAGTCTATCTTACTTATATGGTGACTCTGCACGGTTGAACCATCATAACGAAGGTGGACTGTAACATTAACACGAACATGAAACTTCTATGTTCGATATAATATCAGCGGCATGTTCCCCGATGGCCATGGCCGGTGCGTTTGTGTTCGCTGATATGGTGTCAGGCACGATGGACATATCCGCAACACGCACCCCCGCAATGTTGTGCACCCTGAAATGTCAATCTATACATATATAGGTGTAACTCGTACAGGGCCTGCGTTTGATAAAATTTACGTCCTGGGTGCGGAGCGTGAAGTCTTCGAAAAGCAACACAAAATGCTACATACATATGTATGTATATGTAGATGTCGCGCGTCTTGTGGAAAATGTCACTCTGTTTTGATTGTCATTCAAGGAAAGTGTCGTTTGCCTGGTATCGAACTTGGGGATCGGGTATGTATTTGTCACAAGAGCTGAAGAATATCTTCACCAGCGCAATTGCTGCTTACTAGCAGTGTCGGAACAACGATTGGGCTGGTCGAAGTCGGTGACATCGCATGGAAATATGTTTCCAAGACAAAAAAACCCCACGACCAAGACAGAACCGATTCATCAAAAAGTTTTATTCAATACCGGCCGTGGTGAATATCAGACTCCGTTG
>JASAMV010002544.1:0-45152 GCA_030248065.1 Rhynchonema sp. JSB1_4 | reverse complement strand
ACCTTTAACAGCGTCGATTATGCTTAAAAAGCTGTATTCTGTTGTGTACGCAAGCTTAAACAACGTTTGACAAAAAGACACAGCCCTACCATACCACTAATCTGTGGTACGGTAAAGGTTGGGGCTGGGGTTCTATTAATGGGGGGGCCTTTCAATTAATGGGGGTGTTTTATTTTTGATTCCCAGCCATTTTAGGGGGGTTCAATTACGGGGACTCAATTAATGGGGGGGGTTCTAGTTCCGACAATACGGTACTACTAGGCCTGGGCACAATACCACTTTTGACACCCAATACCAATACCCAATACCAATACTGGCCCTGTACCAATACCCAATACCAATACCAAATTGGTGACCCAATACCAATACCCAATACCAATACCGGGCGCCAGACCCAACACCAATACCAATCAGAGATCGGAAACGGGCCGGCCCGGCCCGGGTCGCGCCGCGATTTTGGACTTGGTCGACCGGACCGGGGGGGGGGGGGCGGCGGGCCGAGCCGGGCCGGACTTTTCGCCGACCGGGCCGGGCCGACTTTACCCGGCCCAGAGATCGGAAACGGGCCGGCCCGGGCCGCGATTTTGGACTTGGTCGACCGGTCCGGCCCGGTATGCCTAAATTCGAACGAAATTACCATTTTTTGAACCAAAATTTTCAAAATTTTTGCGCTTCGCGTAATAACATTTCCTAGTTCTTGATCTTTTCAGTCATCGTTTAGAAGAAAAATGCAGTGGTTGGTGTAGCTACCCATACTCAGGCGTTAGGCCTTTCCAATCAAACTACTGTACCACCAAAAAAGCCTATCCGCAATCAACCTACCTACTGTACCGATCGGCCGAGCTTGGGGGGTCATCCGGGAACAAAATTTTTATGTCTACATATTGATGAGAATGTACTCTTAAGCGCAAATTTCGAGCGTCACTCACGCGCGATTTTTCGCCTGGAGTGAAAAATACGATATTACAACATTTTCAGCCAAAAATGATACCTACTAACTGTACCAGCCGGGGCGGCGACTTACGTACTGCTACTGCATCAGGATGGCGCGTCAATCTGAATATTACCCCTTCCCCCAGCCAGTGGTGTAGCTACCCAGGCGGGGCGGCAACCTACTGTACCACCCAAAATGCGGGCGGCAACCCACCTACTGTACCAGCCGAGCTAGGGGGGGGGGGTCGTACCACTTGGGGGGTCATCTGGAAACCGAAATTTTTTATGTCTAAATACTGAAGAAAATTTCGCGCGCAGCGCGCGATTTTTCGCCTATTTACAGACAAATATGCTAATTTTATGCAATTTTAAGCCAAAAATGAATGTTTTGGGTGAAAAGTTAGGTGGGGCGGCAACCTACCTACTGTACCAGGGGAAGGGGGCGGCAACCTACCTACTGTACCAGGCGAGGGGCGGCAACCTACCTACTGTACCTTGGGGGGGGGGACCCCCCCCACCCGATCTCTGATACCAATACCCAATACCAGATCAATACTACTGAAGTGCCTGGTATTGGGTTTGGCATTGGGTTGGTATTGGTATTGAGTATGGGGTATTGGGTTGGTATTGGTATTGGGTATTGGGTATTGGTCTTAGTATTGGTTTGGTATTCGGTTTTTGGTTGGTATTGGGTTGGTATTGGGTTTGGTATTGGGTTTTGAGTCAGGTATTGGTCTGGTATTGGGTTGGTTTTGGTTTGGTATTGGGTTTTACTGAACTCGTTTTGGGTATTGGTTTTGACCCAATACCTGGGCAACCCAAATACCAATACCCAATACCAATACCAAGCCAGCTTCAATACCAATACCCAATACCAGAATTAGACCCAATACCAATACCAAACACTGGTATTGGTATTGGGTGGTATTGGTATTGGGTATTGGGTATTGTGCCCACCCATAGGTACTACACTGCGGCACAGGCACTTAGGCTTGTAATGGATGCCAAAATCGTTTTCAGCGGCCCTGAAAATCCCCCGAGCAGTTTTTACGCCATTTCCATGGGTTTTGGCAATTTTTCTACCAGGTCCCGTATATTTAAGGAGCAGAGGTCGCAATCGGGCCGGCACCCGGCCCGAGCCCCCAAATCTCCGGCCCGGCCCGACCCGTACCCCCAAATCTCCGGCCCGGCCCGGCCCGAACCCCCAAATCTCCGGCCCGGCCCGAGTTTTTGGCTCAGATTTTAACCCAATTTTTGTCATATTTTATTTTTTTGAACCTATTTTTTTGGTTGAAAACAAGGTGTTGCAGGGGGGGTGGGGGCTGGGGTCCCCTAGGTACAGTAGGTAGGTAGGTTGACGCTCATAAATAACAGTAGGTTGCCGCCCGGCGGCGGTAAAAAGTTGCGATCTTTGACTATTTTAAATCATTTTTCACTCCATATAGGCGAAAAATAATTAGCGCTTAAGAATACACTCTCATTAATATGTAGACATAAATTTTGTTCCCGTACGACTCCCCCAGCTCGGCCGGTCGGTACAGTAGGTAGGTTGATTGCAGGCAGGCTTTTTTGGTGGTACAGTATGTTGATTGCTGCAAAGCAAAGGCCTGGGTATGGGTAGCTACGGTACTGCTTCTTTCTTCAAAACGATGACTGAAAGGATCAAGAACTAGGAAATGTTATTGCGCGAAGCGCAAAAATTTTGAAAATTTTGGTTCAAAAAAATGGTAATTTCGTTCAAATTTAGGCATACCGGGCCGGACCGGGCCGGGCTGCTCGGCCCGGCCCGGTCCCCCCAAATCTCCGGCCCGGCCCGGCCCGGTCGACCAACTCCAAAATCGCGGCCCGGCCCGTTTCCGATCTCTGGTACCGGCCGAGCTAGGGGGTGGGGGTGGAAGGGCGGATAAAAATTTTTAGGTCTAAATATTGATGAAAATGCGCTCTAAAACGCTCATTTCGGGCGTAGCGCGCGATTTTTCGCCTATTTTGAGTGAAAAATGCCGATTTTATGCCATTTTGAGCCAAAGATCGCAACTTACTGTACCAGCCGCCGGGCGGCGACCTACCTACTGTTATGTACCAAGATGGAGCGTCAACCTACCTACCTACTGTACCTAGGGGGGACCCCCCAGCCCCCACCCCCCTGCAACACCGTTGTTTTCAACCAAAAAAATAGGTTCAAAAAAATCGCAAAAATTATGACAAAAATTGGGTTAAAATCTGAGCCAAAAATTCGGGCCGGGCCGGAGATTTGGGGGTTCGGGCCGGGCCGGGCCGGAGATTTGGGGGTACGGGTCGGGCCGGGCCGGAGATGTGGGGGCTCGGGCCCGGCCGGGCCGGCCCGATTGCGACCTCTGCTCCTTAAATATACGGGACCTGGTAGAAAAATTGCCAAAACCCATGGAAATGGCGTAAAAACTGCTCCGGGGGATTTTCAGGGCCGCTGAAAACGATTTTGGCATCCATTACAAGCCTAAGTGCCTGTGCCGCAGTGTAGTACCTATGGGTGGGCACAATACCCAATACCCAATACCAATACCACCCAATACCAATACCAGTGTTTGGTATTGGTATTGGGTCTAATTCTGGTATTGGGTATTGGTATTGAAGCTGGCTTGGTATTGGTATTGGGTATTGGTATTGGGTTTGCCCAGGTATTGGGTCAAAACCAATACCCAATACGAGTTCAGAAAAACCCAATACCAAACCAATACCAACCCAATACCAGACCAATACCTGACTCAAAACCCAATACCAAACCCAATACCAACCCAATACCAGACCAAAAACCCAATACCAAACCAATACTAAGACCAATACCCAATACCCAATACCAATACCAACCCAATACCCAATACTCAATACCAATACCAACCCAATGCCAAACCCAATACCAGGCACTTCAGTAGTATTGATCTGGTATTGGGTATTGGTATCAGAGATCGGGTGGGGGGGTCCCCCCCCAAGGTACAGTAGGTAGGTTGCCGCCCCTCGCCTGGTACAGTAGGTAGGTTGCCGCCCCTCCCCTGGTACAGTAGGTAGGTTGCCGCCCCACCTAACTTTTCACCCAAAACATTCATTTTTGGCTTAAAATTGCATAAAATTAGCATATTTGTCTGTAAATAGGCGAAAAATCGCGCGCTGCGCGCGAAATTAGTGTTTTAGGCCACATTTTCTTCAGTATTTAGACATAAAAAATTTCGGTTTCCAGATGACCCCCCAAGTGGTACGACCCCCCCCCCCGAGCGCGGGGGGTGCAGTAGGTGGGTTGCCGCCCCGCATTTTGGGTGGTACAGTAGGTTGCCGCCCCGCCTGGGTAGCTACACCACTGGCTGGGGGAAGGGGTAGGTAGGTAGATTGACGCGCCATCCTGATGCAGTACGTAAGTCGCCGCCCCGGCTGGTACAGTTGTGGGTATAATTTTTGGCTCAAAATGGTTTAAAATCGGTATTTATCACTCCATACAGGCGAAAAATCGCGCGTGACGCGCGAAATTAGCGCTTAAGAGCACATTCTCATCAATATGCATACATAAAAATTTTGTTCCCGGATGACCCCCTAGCTCGGCCGGTCGGTACAGTAGGTAGGTAGGTTGATTGCAGGCAAGCTTTTTTGGTGGTACAGTGGGTTGATTGATTGCAAGGGCCTGGCCCTGGGTATGGGATGGGTAGCTACACCACTGCTTCTTTCTTCAAAACGATGACTGAAAAGATCAAGAACTAGGAAATGTTATTGCGCGAAGCGCAAAAAGTTTTAAAATTTTGGTTCAAAAAATGGTAATTTCGTTCGAATTTAGGCATACCGGGCCGGACCGGGCCGGGCTGCTCGGCCCGGCCCGGCCCGGTCCCCCCAAATCTCCGGCCCGGCCCGGTCGACCAAGTCCAAAATCGCGGCCCACCGGGCCGGGCCGGCCCGTTTCCGATCTCTGATTGGTATTGGTGTTGGGTCTCACACCCGGTATTGGTATTGGGTATTGGTATTGGGTCACCAATTTGGTATTGGTATTGGGTATTGGTACAGGGCCGGTATTGGTATTGGGTATTGGTATTGGGTGTCAAAAGTGGTATTGTGCCCAGGCCTAGTAGTACCGTATTGTCGGAAATAGAACCCCCCCCCATTAATTGACCCCCCCATTAATTGAACCCCCCCTAAATGGCTCGAAATCAAAAATAGAACCCCCATTAATTGACCCCCCCCCATTAATAGAACCCCACCCCCAACCTTTACCGTACCACAGATTAGTGGTATGGTAGGGCTGTGTTGTTGTGTCAAACGTTGTTTAAGCTTGCGTACACAACAGAATACAGCTTTTTAAGCATAATCGACGCTGTTAAAGGTAGAAAATACCGAAAACAAGCCATTTTTATGGGCATTATTAACAATGATTTTTTTCGTCGGGGGGCCAAATGAAAAATATAACCCCCCAATAATTGACCCCCCCATAAATTGAACCCCCCAAATGACCCCAGTGAAAAAATAGACCCCCCGGGTTCTATTTCCGACAATACGGTACTTGGCCAGGGTGTTGACGATAGATAGATTGGGACCCGAAATGTGTTGACGATAGATAGATGACCCAAGTCCGAAATCTGGGGGGGTCGACCCAAACTTGTTGACGATAGATAGATGGTGGGGGGGGGTTCGCCAAAAATCAAGGTATAGCAGTGATGTGGTTGGGGGGGTATGGGGGGGTATTACCCCCCCCCCCCAACTGCTAGGTAGCTTTCTTGCTCCGAAACCCATACCCCCCCAAACTGGCTAGCTAGCTTTCTTGCTCCGGTCATCAAATAAGAAAAGTGTTGATTTTAGTGCCAAAATGACCATTTTATGGGCCAAAATGGTCAAATTCGTTCAAATTTTCTCACACGTGCACAAAAACACGCATTTTAAGGCTTATTTTAGCATAATTTCGACCAAATTTTATACCCCTGTTTTTGACTTCTGGACCAATACCCCCCCCAAATCGGGGTACCCGGCTAGCTAGCTAGCTTTCTTGTGCCGGACCCCTCCAGCTAGCTAGCTTTCTTGCTTGGACCAACTACATCACTGAGGTATAGTATAGTGTACTAAGTAGGCATGGGGGCAATACCGATTTTTTTACCCAAGCCAATACCCAATACCCAATACCAGGGCCCACCCCCAATACCCAATACCCAATACCTCAAATGGGACCCATACCCAATACCCAATACTCAGGTTGAGACCCAATACCAGTGATGTAGTTGGTCCCAGCAAGAAAGCTAGCTAGCTGGAGGGGTCCGGCACAAGAAAGCTAGCTAGCTAGCCGGGTACCCCGATTTGGGGGGTATTGGTCCAGAAGTCAAAAACAGGGGTATAAAATTTGGTCGAAATTATGCTAAAATAAGCCTTAAAATGCGTGTTTTTGTGCACGTGTGAGAAAATTTGAACGAATTTGACCATTTTGGCCCATAAAATGGTCATTTTGGAACTAAAATCAACACTTTTCTTACTTGATGACCGGAGCAAGAAAGCTAGCTAGCCAGTTTGGGGGGTATGGGTTTCGGAGCAAGAAAGCTACCTAGCAGTTGGGGGGGTAATACCCCCCCCCCATACCCCCCCCCCAACCACATCACTGCCCAATACCCAATACCCGAAAATTCCAAACTTTTTTTTAAAAAAATGGGCCTGTTTTGGGTTTTTGATCGAATACTGAGTAAAATATGACTGAATTTCTCATTCTTCTTAACATTGCAGCTAAAAATAGCGATTTCAAAGGATAAAAAATTGAAAAATTTTCACAATTTCAGGGCTCTGGAGGAGAAAAATAGGGCAAAACAGGGGTATTGGGTGGCACCCAATACCTGGAAAAGACCCAATCCAATACCCAATACCAGGCCCACACCCAGTGTAGTTCCTGGTCCGGCGCGGCGGTTAGTGTACCTACCCCTTTTTTCCGTGCGTCGGTTAGTGTACCTACCTGGGGGGAAAGGGGGGAAGACCCAAATTCAGGAAAAAGTCACTTTTTGAGGTAGAAAATTTGACCGATTTTTGGCCCTTTTTGGAAAAAATTCTTCATAAAAAGGGTATTTTGGCGACTTTTGACAACATCGACCTAAAATCACCCATTTTAGGCCTAAAAATGCCCATTTTAGGCCTAAATTTGCCTACTTTAGGCAAAAATTGAGGCGGTTAGTGTACCTGGCGCGGCGGTTAGTGTACTAGTGTACCTTGGTCGCGGCGGTTAGTGTACCTTAGGGTGGGACCCCCCTCCCCCCCAGGAACTACACTGCCCACACCCAATACCCAACACCCAATACCTGGTATTGGGTATTGGGCACCCAATACCAGGTATTGGGTATTGGGTATTGCCCCCATGCCTAGTACTAAGTGGGTAATAATGTGTAAATATTAAGGAAAATGTACTTAGATGTACTAAATGCGCGCGATTTTTTGCCTATTTGTGGTGAAAAATACCGATTTTGAGCCATTTTGAGTCAAAAATGTCAATTTCGGGTTCGAAATGTGTTGACGATAGATAGATTGTTCCCAAAATTTGTTGACGATAGATAGATTAGCCCAAAAGTGTTGACGATAGATAGATGAAATCAAAAAGTGTTGACGATAGATAGATGAATTTGGGGGGACCCCCCACCCCCCCAAGTACTACCCTGGTTCCTGGGGGGAGGGGAGGGGCGTCCCCCCTCGGGTACGCTATCTCCCCCTCAGGTGGTACACTATCCCCCTATCTCCCCCTCCGGGTACCCTATCTCCCTCAATTTTTGCCTAAAATTAGGCATTTTTAGGCCTTAAATAGGCTTTTTTCGGCACAAAATGTGTGATTTTCAGGTCAATGTTGTCAAAAGTCGCCAAAATACCCTTTTTATGAAGATTTTTTTCCAAAAAGGTAAAAAATGGGTCAAGCTTTCTACCTCAAAAAGTGACTTTTTCCTGAATTTGGGTCTTCCCCCCTTCCCCCTCGGGCAGGGTAGTACTTGGGGGGGGGTGGGGGGGTCCCCCCCCAAAATCATCTATCTATCGTCAACACTTTTTGATTTCATCTATCTATCGTCAACACCTATGGGCAAATCTATCTATCGTCAACAAATTCTGGGAACAATCTATCTATCGTCAACACATTTCGACCCCAAAATGGGTATTTTTGCCTCAAAATGGCTCAAAATCGGTATTTTTTGTCCCAAATAGGCAAAAAATCGCGCGGATTTAGTACATCTAAGTACATTTTCATTAATATTTACACACTATTACCGTATTGTCGGAAATAGAACCCGGGGGGTCTATTTTTTCACTGGGGTCATTTTGGGGGGTTCAATTTATGGGGGGGTCAATTATTGGGGGGGTTATATTTTTCATTTGGCCCCCCGACGAAAAAAATCATTATTAATAATGCCCTTAAAAATGGCTTGTTTTCGGTATTTTCTTCCTTTAACAGCGTCGATTATGCTTAAAAAGCTGTGTTCTGTTGTGTACGCAAGCTTAAACAACGTTTGACACAACAACACAGCCCTACCACACCACTAATCTGTGGTACGGTGAAGGTTGGGGGTGGGGTTCTATTAATGGGGGGGGTCAATTAATGGGGGGGTTCTATTTTTGATTTCGAGCCATTTAGGGGGGGGGTTCAATTAATGGGGGGGTCAATTAATGGGGGGGTTCTATTTCCGACAATACGGTACATGCTTAGTACACTATACTGTACCTTGATTTTTGGCGACCCCCCCCCACCATCTATCTATCGTCAACAAGTTTGGGTCGACCCCCCCCCCCAGATTTCGGACTTGGGTCATCTATCTATCGTCAACACATTTCGGGTCCCAATCTATCTATCGTCAACACCCTGACCAAGTACTACACTGCCCTCGGGGGTACACTATCTCCCCCTCCGAAAAGAACGGGGGGTCCGCTATCTCCGCCTCCGGACCAGGAACTACACTGGGTTGGGGGTTAGGTTTTGGGGTGAAAAATTTTAATGTTTTTATTATGTGTGGAATCGTGTGAAAACGTGGTATAGCGCGCGAATTTTGGGTAATTTGAGGTTAAAGCCACTGATTTTAAACTAATTTTGGCCATTTTGGGCAAAATTGGCGCTTTTGGGGCAAAATCGGGGGATACCTACTGTACCGGGGTGAAAATCGGGGGATACCTACTGTACCGCGCTAAACATCGGGGGGATACCTAATGTGCCAGGCGAGGGGGATACCTACCGTACTGGGGTGCGGCTACCCCCAAACCCGCCCCCACCTCCCACGCTGGTCAGAACCGATGTAACTTGGACGTTTTCAGCAGATAGAGGGCTCTATTAATCACTAACCCCATTTTTGGGCGGCTGTGTTCCGGGGGGTGGGCTCCGTTTAGGTTTTGCGGTATGCCTCACACACAGCAAGCAGTGTTTCGGGTTAAAATAGCCTAATACTCTGTACTGTGGACCCACAAATTTATTCTCTGGAAATTTCTCGATTTTTTTCGGTTTTTTTTCAAAAAATACAAAGGGCCGGCTTTTTCGCAACCAGTTTCTGATTATGTTGAAATAGAGTTGAGAATGCAGTCAGCATTTTTGGAAAACCAAGATCGGAAACGGGCCCTCGGGCCGGGTAAAGTCTGAGAGCACTAGGTCGGCCCAGCCCGGTCGGTCAGTTTTCCAGGGTCGCGCAAACTAAAAAAAAGTCCGAAAGGCTCAGAAAACACGCAAACGTTTTGTGCAGTACGGCAGTACGCTCGTTTTTTTCAAATTCAAAACGCTGACTGGAAAGGTTAAGACCCTAGCAGACCAGCAGACGTTGATGCGCGAAGTGTAGACAGCTTGAACATTTTGGTTCAAAAAACCGCAATTTTCCTTCAAATTTATGGCCCCGGTCGTTACCCCGAATCTGGCCCGGCCCGGTCGACGAAGGCGAAGTCAAAATTCTGTTGTTGAAAAAAGTTAATTTCCAGCGGCAACACGCCCGAAACGCGAGGCACAGCGTTTGTCGTATACGAAGACATTTTTGACGCCAAGAACGCCTGCGATCATTTGTCGGGTTTCAACGTTTGCAATCGGTATCTCGTTGTGCTCTACTATCAGGCCACAAAGGTACGAAATGTCTTTTTATCTTTTTTATTTAAATCATTGAGTCAAAAATGCGATTTTAATCGGAGATAGGTAATCCAACCCTCTGACGTTCTGGGTCCTGTTAATAACGCTTTTTTGGTAATCCGTTCGTGGTTTTTCTATTTATTCCAGTTTGTGGGATTTATCAGTCAGATAAATCTGAATTCATCACAGTGAGCCTCTGAATCTGCCCTTACTGCTATCGTTCGATGCTTTGATGCAGCGCACATCGTTTGAATACATGACTGACACCCCCCAGAGCCTTTCTTGCTGACGACTAGGACCTCTGGTCAGATATTCGAACAAGCGCCCAGACAGAGTTGTGCTAGAAATTTCGGACCACTTTCAAAACCTTTATAGTTTTCAAAATTTAGACACAAATTCCTCCACCAGGCCTACAAACGTATGGACACGGAGAAACAACGCGGTCAACTGGAAGAAGTGAAGCAAAAGTACGGCCTGGGCGGTGACCTAAAGGACAAGGACAAAACGCCACTCAGAACGCCGCAGAAATAAAAATTCTCGTTATGTTTTTGTTTTTATCAATTGTGTACATAACTTGTTAAACCGCGATGTTTCGCTCTCTCGTGTTGCTGGTTATTGTGGTCATTCCTAACTTCGTTTTGTATTGAACGATTCGGAATATTATTGTTTCGCGATGAGTTTCGGTGAAAGCCTTGCTTCACATAACGCTGCACTAATATTCGAATGAATTAGGAATGAATGGCTACAGCTACACTCACTCACCTGCAGTTAAATAAAACTGGAATGTGAAAAAAATTGAAATGGTAGATAAACGAGAAAATAATATACGGAATTGAAAAATCAACAAAGTCAGTTGTGTTAGGTCTCAGACACTCCTGTGTGCGCTTGCATTGCAACCGGCTTTCTGGCTCGTGTTTCTGAGTGAAAGGGATCCCGACTCGTTGCAACATTGAACATAATCTTGAAAGGTTTAATCGCGTGCATCCCACGCAAATCGGATCAATTTGCAGGATGTCTAGCCCTGGCCGCACGGACATAATTTAAAGACAAGCAAGTGCATGGCTGGTTTTAATGGAAGTGAACACACCAACTTTGTGTTCCAATTGTTTGTCTCTTGAAAATGGTGATGCAGGTGCCATAACTACTCGCGTTTGTTGTTTTGCGCAAAACGTGACAGAATCATATCTCGCACCGCGAATCAACAACATGTTGGAAATGTCAATTTCTGTCGTTTCAACGCTGTGACAGCCACAAGCTTTCCAGTATACAGTACTTGCGATAGTGATTAGCGGCTGGCTGAAATGAAAGTTGATACCATATGACGCGCATTAGTGCAGTAAGCAGTTGAAATACGATTACTTCCTTCATCAGGCATAACGGGCGGCTGATTGGGGCGTGGGCTGCTTTGTTTTGGCAAAACGTATCAAATGTACAGACCTTAGCAAAACAGTATCAAGTGTCTGAATGTACCCCCGCTCTGTACTGGCTAATCAACTCATCCACACTTCAACAGAAAACTTGTCTCCTTTTCTGTAAATTTGTGAAAGACTAAAGAACCAAGAAAAAATATAAAAATCTAGGACCATGACCAAACTTTGTCTGCTCATCGGCATTATTATCGGATTGATGGCTGTGGTTAGCGCTTTGCAACCAGGTGGGTATACTGTAGCTGTTGGGTTACGGTAGCATGGTGTGCCGTTTTGTTTTCGGAGTTATATGCGTTTCGCTCTGAGCATGGGAGCGTAATAAGATTTGGCGATCACCAAGTAACGTTGCAGGTCATCACCGTTTAGGTGTCGCGTCAGCCTGCTTTCTCGGACCAGCTGCACCAGGTCATCGTGAGTGCGTATGCGCCAGATGAGTGCCTGACCCAGAAGATGCCGTGAGATCTGCGGGCAGGTTGAAAAACATTCGAACATTTAGGCATGTCAACGGCAGCGGCAGCGCAGAATTGGGTCCGAGAGGACACACAGCTGTCACACAGAAAATATGAATAATGTCGGCTAATTGTAATGTAGTTGATATTCTCTGTCTTTCCAGACCAATGCACAATACATTTCCACATCACAAGGAGCCCTTCAAAATGAACAGGCAGCTTCCTGTATATGTGCATTGTGTGGAGGACGACTATTATAGCGTGTCAATCAACTACATTCCAATTAGCCATAATATTGTGTGTGTCATCGACCGCCTACACAGGCTTTATACCAATCCAAGCTGTTGTCCATCATACAGCTGGTCGGCCGCTAGAGCTGAAACGCGACTGGGGCACAAAGTTGCGATTCGGCAAACGCGCCATCGTGTGGGACTACATGCGCGACGTTGGAAAAGCACCCGCACGCAGACTGGTGAGATCAGCTCTGGATCAGGTACATATGTACGTATAAGCAATCCGCCAGCTCATGACACTCAACACACGCAGGCTGCATGCTGCATTACTGCCGTCAATGAATGTATCTATTCTCTGCAGTTATCCGTTGAAACATCTCCAAATTT
Source organism: Rhynchonema sp. JSB1_4 (assembly GCA_030248065.1). Classification (NCBI taxonomy): domain Eukaryota; kingdom Metazoa; phylum Nematoda; class Chromadorea; order Monhysterida; family Xyalidae; genus Rhynchonema; species Rhynchonema sp. JSB1_4. The sequence continues at coordinate 32,671 of JASAMV010002544.1, read as the reverse complement.
TGCAACAGTGCAGAAAAGTGTTGTGTGAAGCTGCTAATTAAACCGAGTAAATTATAAAGCGGCCATCAATGTAGACACTCTCGCTCAAAGTGTACATTTTGTTTAGAAAATGGCGCGTGCTGCTGCATGCGTTGTGTGTATAAAAAGTGCCATGAGCCGATGGATTGCCTACGTTCTTTCTATGTTGTGCAGTCCAAGGGTGATTGATTGGATACTTTGGTCTCCACTCTGTTTCTACCGTCGCACAAAACCTCCTACCAGCAATGGCTCATGGTTCGCTACATATCTTTGGGCTTTCATGCTCAACTTGCCACGACGTTATCCGCACACGTAAAATTTATCAACGTTGAGAGCAAAAAAGTGATCAATGATTCTTATGCGACCGGTTCAGTCCATGGGAACCAAACCGCTGAACTCTGGGTGAAGCATCAAACAAAGCAGCCGCAAGAAATCGGTCCGAGAAATTTGCTCGCTCGAAAATGCGCACAAAATCCATATAATTTCGCAGACCGGCCTCAAGTTGGCATCAGTGCCAGAACGGCAGTTCACGACCGCGATCCGATTCGGCAAGCGATCATTGACGGTGGGTGTCTATATTTCTGGTGCACGCAGGGTTGGGCAAAAAAAACGACGGCGTTTTTTTCCTTAAAAAAAGACGTTTTTTTTAAAAAACGTCTGGGTCGTTTTTCGGTTTTTTTAATCCTGAATTTCCTTGATTTTCCCTGATATTTTAGGGTAAGTACCCTGATTTTCAAGGAAAATCAATTTTTTGTCCAATTTTTGTCAAAAAATTTTCGACCGATTTTTACTTTGTCGAGATACGTCGATACACGGAGTTTCAATGATGACCCCGGCCAAAGTTGGTCCCATGATGCGGGTCTGATATGGGATGTTAACAACTCGCTAGAAAAGGATTGAAACCCGTTTATTTTGCCTCGTCAGAAGACATAGAATTACTTCATTTAACCACGTTTTCTTCCCAACATGAGCGTTTTTCAACTGTTTTGGGGCGTTTTGGTCATCTGGGCGTTTTAAAAAAAACGTTTTTTACATTTTGACTTTTTTAAAAAAAATTGTTTAACGAATTTTTGAAAAAAAAAGTTTTTGCCCAACCCTGGGTGCACGCACAGACAAAACTAGACTAGACGTGGTGTAACAGGGACATCGTCGGTGTGGGAATAGTTATCGGAGCGGGTATGGTGCAGCTGGTTGTCGTCAGAGTTCGAAATCGTCTTATCGTACGAAATTTAGTGTGACATGTTTTGATGCCGAGCTGAAGATTTCGATCCGCGTTATCCTAATCATCACAATGCCTGGTGGTGCACCAGGTCATCACCCGTGCTAATGCTCCAGAAATGTTAGCTGGACTCAACCCATTAAATCCCGATGTCCCCCTCTGACGTGAAATCACCTTCATATGCCGCGTCGTTGCATGCCAATCGACTTTGGGTTGTTCCTGCTTGCTGAAAGTGACCAATGAGGGCACGTACTCTGAATCGGCCATCACGAATCACCATCGGCAGCATCCGGGCAATATGAAAGTATTTATCCACTTCTGATCTCCCCCGATGCCGCCGATGATGATTCGTGATAGCCGATTCGATGTATATGATCTCCATTTGTCAGATATGGCAAGCCGCAACGGCTCTTCGTCGATTGGCATGCAACTGTATTTTGTATCCCTCACATACTTTCCCATCAGGGGGACATCGAGGTCAGGGGGACATCCACACCCAAGGGGACATCGAGCCTGACGGCTCAACCCCCGGATGTTTTGTGACTTTAGTCTTCATGACTGCTCTTGTATAATATTATATGTCTTGGTCAAAATGAATCGCATATCTCGAGCCCAGCTGCCAGCGCCAGATTTCAACCATTGCTACCAGTTTTTCAGATCCCTTTCCAACTGGGTGCAACGCGGCCGAAAATGCTCATAGACGATGAAACATCTGCTTGATGAACAGTGGCAAAACTAGTACAAAATATTGTGTATATTTTCCACAAAAATATCGCATTTTGCATGGTTTTGGACGTATTTCGGACCACTGACTGGCATATGACTTCGGCACTCCGGCACTCAAAAATGTGTAATACTGTGCGTGCAGAATAAACATGTTGAACAACTTCACCGAATATTGTGTGCTTTTTTTGCAACCGTCTAAACAAACAAATGAATAATGATTTTATTGCTCTCTTTTTTGGAAACGAGACAAACTATCCAATATCGAGTTCCTTAAACGTCCGCCAGTAATATTTCATTTTATACAATTCAGTTGGAACATACCACATGTTATCTGCGGAATGGCAGTTTATTACCAAAGGGGCATTATATTACCAGAAAATTGCTACACAATAATAATATGATATATGTTATATCATGACAGACAACAAACACAGTAAACAATCCTTTATTGTAAAGGACTAGCAATGACAAGATAAATGAATATTTGAAAATAATCAAAACAGGAAAGAAAAAGAAGAGAAAAACGACAAAAAACGGGCCCGTGTTTGAGCTGGGTTTTGTGATGAACAAAAGGAGATTTCATTTTACAAATGTAATACATATAAAACACCGCAATTTCAGCAATTTTACAATGAGATTTCTATGAGCCACAAACACGTAAAAATAATGAAACATCAGCAAGACAGACGTGAAAAATTAGGAAAGTGACAAAACACCCACAAAAAACGGAATAAAAGAGAAAGTTGGGGGAATACCAAAGTTCTGGTCTTAGACGGGCAAGATAAGTGTGCATAATATAAAAATCAAGCTCGATAAATAGTAACGATAGGAAATATAGAACAGTAAATACAACAGATACGCCTTTTATTAAAATTTGCTCACAATTCATGACATAATAAGTAATAACAACAAATTTCCAACTAGTATGGACAAAATCAAGCCAGGGACCATGAGTCACGTCATTGCTTCGGTTTGAACATTTTTTCGAACTGCTCATTTGCTTGACAGTGCAGAAAGGATGAAAAGGTAACACAGCATTGAAGATATTTTCAATTGTGGATCCAGAATTGCCGTGCCGCGAATGCAAGCATCTCGTGTGTTAATCTGATATTTATGCGCACGACACAAAAATTCAGAGCGCCTGTATTATTTTTATCAAAGCAACCATTTCGCCAACTAGACAAATTATAAGCCACTAATCAGACGCAATTGGAGCTGAATCAATCAATCTTCCCATGGGGGCCATCTTGGCACAGTGACAGCCACGTGGTGCACCAGGGCTCCTCAGTAATCGCGCTATCTGTCCACCAGGTTCATGACAAGTCGAAAAGTCCGCTCCAAATCGGTGAGTAGCTGGTCCTGATCACCAGGCGTCGTGGTTGGCGCACTGCTGGAGCCCGTCGGTGTGGTCGTCGCACCAGCACGTAGACTGCGCACATAACCGTCCATTTTGGAGAGCATTTCTCTGCAATAGATATATGGATGGGATATGGAGAAATTGAATGAAAAATCAGATCGCATATTTGTAGTTGTCCCTGGGCATGCCCGTTGGTCAAAACAGCAAGGCCGATTTTTGAACTTGGCAATCCACAAGCTCTGTCCTGCTTTGGCCACGCGCGTAAGCTTCCGAGTATTTCGGATGTCCTGGTTTTAAATAGCGTAGAAGTTGCGAATGAGATGAACGAATCTCGATGATTGGCAAGGATTAAAGCAACGTGACCAATGTAGGACCGATCAGAACTGGCCTGATTACCACCTATGACATTCCAAAAGAAACAAACAAATGTTTCACCGCAGGTACATAGGGCATCGCCGGTATTGACATTGTGATGACAACCGTTGCGGGTTACGACACTGAAAATGAGAAACAACAAAACTCCACAAAAAACTAACTGAAATCTGAATTTCGAATGTGGTGATATATTCTCGGCGTACTCGGCACAGACATTGTTGAACTGTTGTACGGTATCACTGAGTCGAATCATCGCAGTCGTACTATGGCACGACATACGTCGCAAATCGGCTATACATTCGTCCAATTGTTCATACAGCACACCAAGTGGCTGTTGTGCTTTGTCCGGGTCCTGGTCTGGGTCCGGACGTTTGTCGGCTGTTGTTGCGGCTGGGCTGCCGTCGGTCTCAGACTGGGACGTAGGAGTCGGGACCGTGGGACGGACCAACGCTTTTGGCAACTTTTGGCCCGACATGCGAACGGCGGGCTGAAATTAGAGAAAAATTATGAAATGTTTCGCCAAAGACGATCGTTGACTTGCGCAAGGTCCCGATACTGACGATGTTTCCCACTTCATTTCAATGAACATCAAGCATTTTGCGGACTTCACACATTTGCACGACAAAATGTTTCGCCGACACCGTAAGCAATGGCAAGCTACGCACTGTTGAATGTTGCTACCTGCTGTGTATGTGAAGCGAAACGCTAAATAAAACAAGGGAATCCTAAAAATAAATCAATGAACGATTGTAATAGTTATACTCTGGCCATTCTTTTGGGAGAAACTTTTCAACCGCGTTGCCTGATCCGTAAAGCGCATTATGCGTGCACTGGCTACAGAAGTCACGTGACCGTTATAGCAAGTGCACGCATCATGCGCTTTACGGATCAGGCAACGCGTTGGAAATGTTTCTCCCAAAAGAATTGTCAGAGTATACGTGTGAGATCTGTTCAGTTACGCTTACTGACCTATCTAGTGGGTGCTTAGGGGTACGCAACGCAACACCCCCTTCTGAGAGAACCCAACACTGACTGGTAAGAAATAACTTTCAGACCAAAGCTCATTTCAGAGCCCAAAATGCAGCATTTTTACTTCACATTTACACTTCAAATATTGAAAAATCGCATGCTTCGCGCGTTCTATAGTCATTTTACGACCAGTTTTGATCGGCGCAACACAAAAAGTCGAATTTTTCGCAAACAAGACCTCGGTGGTATTTATCTCAAAGGTAACTTTCGAACAAGCACTAGATACAAATGAGTTTTCAATACAGAAACAAGCACAGGATAAAAATGATTTCTGAGCCATACCACCCCCTAATTTCAGACCCGTTGGTGGTCGCGCTTACTAGTTAACAAACCATAGCACAACCGTCCCCCTGATACCTTCGGTGGTGCATCGCCACTCAAATCCCGGAGACTGTGTGCGCGATTGAGATCCCCATTCTTTGTGGCTGGGGATGACCTCAACGCACTGGTTGCGTTCAGTAGCTCGATCTGCGCCTGGTTATCGACGATGCCCCGTAGACCCAACACCGATTGCGTTTTCTGTGCGCGCTGTTGATTGGCTGCAATGATTGGATAACAGGTCGTTAGTTTTTTTCGTAAAAAAGCTTTTTGTTTTTGTTTTCATCAGTCAGCACGTGGTACTTCTGCACTGTTTGCTTGTAGTTACGAACAGAGGTGGCAAAATTGGAATCTAACAGCTTGATCGTCGGAAAACGTGGCGACCACAAAATTAGTTATGGTTTACATTACAGGCAACCAATGGGCACGTTCAGTCGTAAAGAGATGCCAAAGTGCAGCAAGGACTATAGTTGCGACGACGAAAATGACACAAATTTCATGCAGCCTGGGCTCTATTATGAAAACAAACCAACAAGAAAACAGTGGAAACGACACAAACAACCAGACTCACCCTGCGTCATTCTTGGTGATCCAATCAATGCGGCAAGCGAGGGTCTATTCCTCGTGGCGACCCCTCCCCGCGACCTTACATCCAACGTATCCCCGCCAGCCTTTGACGATGTGCCACTGCCCTGATCAAGGTCCCCTTGATTATCAGGGTGATTGTGGTTGGGTGATGTTTCATTCGGTATCACCCCTCTGTGGTACGGCATCGGTGCGACCTTGTGCGTGACCAATTGACGGATTTTGGCCGTTTTGTGTTGCTGGTCTTGTCCTTCCTTGTCTTTTTGGTCCTTATCTGGGGAAGCACCGCGCTGATTGGTTGACGCTGCAGTCTGATTGGTCGGCGAGGGTTTGTCGTCGTCCGCTGATTGGCCACTGCCACTGCTATTGCTGCTGGTGGTTGGCTCGTTTGGTTGTACGTGACGCAACGATCTGGAATTTTATGTGAAAGTTGGTTTGGTCAAAGACGAAAATGTCTGGATTTCATCGTGATAATAGTTTTAGCTAATGGCCGGAAAACGGCAAATGAACAAAATTTTCTGATCGACGACTCCACGTTTTAAAGGTAGTCAAAATTCATCCAGAGAGCCGGGGCACCATACCAAGCAGCCGAAATTTGCCCGCTGGCACAAGCGGACGGGTGCACAATGTCATCGTCCGCTCAAAACCACAACATACATATGTCCGTGCAGTAGCCACCTAAACCGTAAGAAACAGACGCCAGAAGTCTTCCCCACCTGATAGTCGACTGCAGTTCATTGGCTTCCACAATCCTTTCCGGCTGCTGCATCTGTGTGGTGGCGGGTGCAGGGCTTTCCCTGACCGGGGAAGGCATCACTTGTTGTTGCGGGTACGCCACAGCAGATGTGGGGATGTCAATTGTGCGTCTCACCAGTCGTTGATTGTGATGCGATTTGGTGGCACTCGTTTGTTCTGCTTTGGAACTGCCGGATTCTCGGATCGAGCTGGACCGTTGAGCTGGACTCGGAGATGCGGCCACTCCTGCAAAGAGTATATGCATGCATATGTTTGTTTGTGAAAAAAACAAAACAAAATGATTGCCAGAGAAAAATAACGGGCAAGATAACATGGCAGGAGTAGACTAAAGAGCAAATAATGTTTCGCCAGCATCGCTAGTAATGACAGGCATGTTCACAGCACCGATGATTATAGGTTATTGCGTCGATCATAAAATTACTCAAAAACAAAAATTCACTCTTCAAGTTGAAGCAGATCTCTTTTCGGTGACAGTTGGTATAGTCCAGCCACCAGCTCATGAGACGACTTTTTTGAAAGCTTGCTTGGCCGCATTCAAAAATGCTCCAGATACACGTGTTTTCGCAAACAAAAGAAAGAGATTGGCTGAGGGAGATGATGACAAGTTCCAGCTGGCTGACCTCAATTTGTTGCGTGCTTACGCGAACAGCAGAGATGTTCAGCCCACAAATGTTTTGGGAGTCAAAAGGGAATTTACGCACCGACTGGAGAGCGTGTTTTTAAAAAATACGTGCGTTTCTCTTTCTTTCATTTCCGAAATACGTGGAACCAGAACATTGTTGGATCCGCACAAGCCAATTTCAAAAAAAAGTCGTCTCATGAGTTAGTGGCTGGACTATACATAACACTGTCATTAAACTATTCTCTCCACAGAAAAGAACCAGATGAAAGTATGGGGTGGGAATGGCGGATTGCGCACTCCACCATCGAGGCCGTGTCAAACTTGGTGATCGGATCACGTCTGCCTCATTGACACGTTGGTAAACCAATTGTGCCTGGGAGATTACAAAATTTACTAATGCCACAAATTCACACCGCCAAAAAGTCGTTGTCTGGCCCAAAATCACCAACCCTTACGCTGGTCGAAATTCGCTGCGCCAGCAAAATCTTGAAAAAGTCGATCACCAAGTTTGATATTGAATCGGTCCCAAAAAACGGACAAAAACGTGATGTTCGAACCGACCTTTGGCCCCTTTCCACCCAGTGGCCGCATCTTCAGTCTGCGATCCACCATCACATTTCGCCATCGCACCGGTTTCGCCTTCTTCAGCGGCGGCCTCTTTCTGACTGGTCTTCCTCAGTCTTTGTTTGAGTTGTTTCAGAAATTCGCTGTTCCCGTTTGGCAGCGGGTGCGTGGGTGTGGGCTTGGGCGTTGCTTCGCTCGCGGTCTCGCCGGCTGCAACGTTCGAGTATATTGATTTGGAATTTTTATTCGTTACTATTTTACATGCACGAAAGGGCTACAAATTACAACATTAAAGCAAAAAAAAGATGAAGTAGTTTTGTAGAATTCGTGAAACATTTGTTAGTACTGTTTTGTTCATTTATGGATGGACGGCTGTTGTGACGAATAGTTGTGAGCAAGGTAAAACCACGAACTTTTTCTGGACTTCCGTTATCACTATAAACATTCAACAACATCCTGATCAACAAGAGTGATTTCGTTTTTCCGAACACAGGCTTTTCACCAAATGCAGGCCCATAAACAAAAAGACGCTGGCATATTGAATTGGAGCACAAGCAAAATTCACGAAGTTTGAGTTCTCTTTCATCAGCGACAAAATGGTCGGTGGTAAAAGCTTTACGGTACCTACACGAAGGTCATTCTTTTCTGAAGTGCACAAACAACAATATAGCAACAATTTAGCCAACCAGCAGTGCTAGATGGCATATCCAGACTGTCATTCGACACACTCGAGTTGAGTTGTCCGGCCGTCGTCGGTGCACCCGCTGACCGTACGGATTCGAGAAATGCGTCAATTCGCGCACCCTGAAATTGCAAGGAAGTTTCGCTCACAATGCATGACATCAAATCATTGTTGTTTCAATAATTTGCTTTTCTCTTTTATACAGTTCCGTTTATTTTTTGGCTGAGCAAGATCAACATTCTGAATGTGGCTCACGAAAATATAGCGAGGCTGAAACATTCTGCAGTCAGGCATGCTGCCTCACACAAAACGAAGAACTGTTGCGCTGGTCGAAATCGTGCTCCAGCATAATCGGAAAGCACGGGTCACTGCACAAGTTCATACCTTTGGCATGGTGCCAAACCGATTGATCGCCCGTCGCACATTCCGTTCAGCCAGCCCTGAAGACGGTGATTGGTCCGAATCCTCGTCGTCTGCATGCTGATTGGCTGCAGCTTGGTTTGAATTTGGCGCCATCGCGTCCGACCCACGTCGCGGCGGGACAGCTGGTCGCTGATTGGTTGTTGCATTGCCATTGTGATTGGTCGATGTGTGTGACAGAGATATGCGGTTGGAATGACGTGATGTGGAGCTCGTGGTTCTGGAATGGTTGAAAACAAGGTTGGTGCATGAAAATAAGTGATCGTGGAAACTTGAGAGATTTGAATTCTTGTTGGATATGTCTTGTGAACTTTGTTGTGAACTTGTTTAGTGAACTCACAAGGCTCCAGAAGTATCTCGGCTAGTATTAAACCGCTTTATGACCGCTTCGGTCCAGTGTTGCATAGGTCTTTGTGCAATAACTACCGTATATGGCCAAAACTCATGACACAAATAGAAATTTTGACCAGCGTGAACGTTGCTTATTCAAATGGCTGCGAACTCATTCTTACAGTGGTCAAAATAGTTGTATGCTACCAAACACAGTAGCAGAAAAACTCGAAATATCATCAGCACAAAAAACAGTTCCAAGTTGCTGGAGGCTTTTTTCTGTAACGTGTATGTTGCTGGTTCGTTGTCTTAGCAAAAGTGTACGTATATTTCTGACCAACTTATTCATTTTCTAACCCAATCACACAAACCAAAATTCAAACATTGCCAAACAACAATAGCAGCAGCACCAACTTGGGTCTGGGCACAGCCAGATCATGGGGACTGGGCGGCGGCGGGAATTCGAGATCGGGACCGGATGCAATCGCTCGCGTGAGTCGATCGTGATTCGAACCCGTCGCCACCGACAGCGAACGCGGTTGATTGTGGTGATCACTGAAATTATTCGGTTCAGTATCGAGCTGTTTCTTTTCGTTATTTTTTAGTTTCTGTGCGGGGTCACGGATACAACCAATTGGCTGTGATAGCATTATTATTATTGGAAAAAACTCACGTGCGTTTTATGTCATAAACAATGCATTTTTCTTTTCGCTTATAGTCAGACAATTTGATTGTGATTGATAAAAATTTCTAAGGTGGCTTCTGTAATCCTGTCAGCAAAACATTTCCATGTCCAAACAAAGGGCCCGTGAGTCTTTATCAGCTTCAAAAGAAGACAGTAACCAGTGACCCCCAAGTTTGGGGACTAAACTGCAGTTTTATCCACTGTGAGTACACGGTGAATACATATTTTTACGACAGAAAAGGCCCGTCTGATCACGTCACCGCAAAGTGTGTATAATTGCAGCTTTTAAACGCTTCAAAAAAATGAAACATCTAACCTGAGATATTCATTGGCACTTCGCGAGGACTTGAGCGGGCTCGATTTCTGATTGGGAGTCCGTGACCGCACCGCGGGCACCGGGGCCTGTTGCAGATGTTCGGGCGTACCCGGCTGCGGTGCACCGCGGTGGCCGCGACCACTGCGACGACGCGAACCGACTGATTCGGAACCACTCACACGCGATGAGGGCAGACCCGCTTTGAGCAGTTGACGGTCGACTTCTGCGAACGGAGGAGACCGTTTGTCAAATTATTGTCAGCACAACGGGGCTTGGTAACATCAGCGCTTAATCGTATAATTGGATAAAAAACTGCACAGGAGAGCAAAATACGCCTAAATATAATCTGGAACAGTCACAGTTAAATTTTGGAACTCGCTGTCAATTTTTCATTATTTATTTGCGTGATGCCTAGCCTCGAGTTGATTACAGTTCAAAAATACTCTCTCACAAATACCCAGCTGCCAAACATTTTCCTCTTGCATCAACACAGAGCTTGAACGTCCATGGTGGTACCTCTTACATTGTGAAGTGTGAACACCCACACGGCTCAATGGAATAGAATAACAACTTGTGCAAAGATATTCTCAAATGCAGCGTTTTTGACTAATTTTCAATCCAACTGGCAACAAAGCGAACCCAGACTGTTTCCCAAACCTTCATCAATGGTCGATTGCGGGAACAACGATTCCATCGATCTGTGAATGTCGCGGAAACACGGCCGATCGGCCGGCGACCAACGCCAGCATTGCAGCATGATCTGGCAAGGGTTGGTTTTTTTTTGTAAATTTTTTTTGTAGAAAAATTTTTTTTTTGGAAAAATTTTTTTTTTTTTTTTTTATAATATATTTTAAAATTTTGGAGGAGAAAAGAATGTTTGTTTGTTTTGTTATTTTTTTTTTTGATTTTTGAGTTTTTTTGGGAAATTTGGGGGGGTTTTTTTTTTTTTAAGGTTTTTTCGGCCCGCAAGTATAGGCAAGGGGACAATCGGTTAATTCGATTGAAAGAAAGAAAGCAAATGAAAGAACGACTTAATGTGTGGGTGGATTTTAATTTGTGTGTGATGGGAAATTTTGCTAATTTGGGGCGAGTAAATGTTTTCACGCTGTCACTAACTTTGGCCAGCAATACTCCATTCTTCGATTACTTAATCGCCATTCTAGTCCCAGAAAAACAAAATCGCGTCCAACAACTCTTCTCAAACATCAAAAACGATGGTCCTCAAACTCAGCCACACATAGAAGATCAAGTGAACTGCTCCCAACCGAAAAACTACCAGGAATCAAGACAGGTTAATTGCAGAATAAAATTCGTTGACACATTGGCATCAGGTCAGGTCAGTCATCGGAATCGTCAAAAACTAGCGCAGAACATTTTTTTCCTTTTTTTCGGTCAACAACACATTCGCATCCCAACGATTTGCGTTCGGCATGCCGGCCCGGCCCCATACAGTATGTCAACCACCCACCCCATAGATTTTTAGGCATCTTCGATGCAATATGCACCTAAGAGCTTAGAATTACGACTGAAAGTTTGGTGGTAAAATGCAATTTAGAGTCTTTACGTTTCTTCGAGGCACATGCTGCATTTTGAAAAATAAGCCCCGCACCCACCATCCCACAGAAACCCCCCCCCCCAAACCGCATGTACCTGATACACTTTGGTCGGACATCCCTGCGGGCATTCCATTCGGAATCCCTTCTCCAACAGGGTATAGACATCCGACAGTTCCACGCCCGGATACGGTGTCAGTCCGTAAGTGGCGATTTCCCACAAAAGCACGCCGAAAGCCCACACGTCTGATTTGGTACTGAACGTGTTGTAGGCAAGCCCCTCCGGTGCGGTCCATTTAATCGGAAATTTCGCGCCTGCAAATAAATATTTTACGCTTGGTGGATAATCGAGAGAGAAATTTTTGAAACATTTGATCAGCAGAAAACTTCCACGTGTTTATAAGAAAGACTGACAAGCAAATCAGTGACAATTTAGCCGGCTTATGCATCAAATTGGGTCACATGACTGTGTTCCATCGAATGTATTCTCAGATAACATTTTATGTCACAATTTCGACCAGCGTTTTATCGGTCATGGAACAGGTGTTTCACCAGTCACATTTCGCGGCATCAGTAAATCCGGGAATTTGGTCGATGCAACCAGTCACGTGACCGAACGGCTGAATCGATCCAAACCAAACTGGGGCGATTGATAAACATGCATACTATCTGTCGGAAATCTACTTTGCAACAAAACTACGAAGACAAAATTAAATTCTGTGTGCTAATTCTGTAAAATGTTTCGCGCAAGGTGTATATTCGAGAGGGCAATTCAGAAATGTGGATAGAAAAGGAACACTGCCACCAAGAACAAGAAACACGAAAATGATCAACAAAACACCAACCAGCGTGCGCCGTGTACGTGTCATCGCGCATAAACCGTGCCAGCCCGAAATCAGCGACTTTGACAACGTCTTTCTCCGCCACCAGGCAATTGCGGGCGGCCAAATCTCTGAAACACGGTTGTCGGTGAGCAATATTACGTGTTCAACTCTGATCCAAGAATATTAACACAATCTCAAAGTATGGTATTCGGCGCAATCAGAACGCCGAACGAACAATTAGTCTTTAACTGTCCTTAACTATTGGGATGCCTATGGTTACTTCGTTCCGGAGAAGAAGCGGTGGCAGGGCGGATTATTCACACGAAAATCAGGTTCGATATACAATATCTGCAGCACATTTTGTTGGAGACTCTGTTTGGTCCTGAAAATTTTTGTGAACCGCGAACTTAAATTTAAGCGCTCAGCCTTGACAAACTTCGCTCTATTTTGTGACAGAGGGGCAGCATTAACTTTGACCAGCGTAAAAAGCTGCGCTCCAACACCTACTGTGCGCCACTTGCACTAGCAAATCAACTTGACAAAGAAAAAACTAAATTGAAATTACCCCCTTGTGTGAATACCTGTGAATAAAGTTCCTCGTTTCCAAGTAAGCCATGCCACTGGCTATTTGCGTTGCCATAAACATCAACGTGGTCGGAGGCAGCAGGCGTTTATCCGTGTTGCGCAAATAGTCAAGTAGATTGCCTTTGTCCATGAATTCTGCAAACAAAAGTTATTCATTTTTTCTCTCAAAAAGCGAGGTAATCGGATTACTTTTAAAATTTCGAGAGTTCAAACGATATATCGAGAGTTTAAATCCGTCGCGAAGTAATATTCAAGTAAGCTGATCAATTTTTTCGTAATTTCATTCACTTTACAAAACGGGGAGAACACTACCATCAAAGCATAAAATTTTGAGATTTCTAATGTACCAAATAAATCAGCTGAGCATTTCTGAGAGTTGTTGATTCCATTCACACTGCTACAGGAAAAATCCATACGCCCACACATTTGAAAGTGTCACACACACACACCTACGCTGCTGGAGGGGCCGTACACCCATACCTGCGCACCCACACCCATACCCACGTCCGATCACCCCACAAAAGACTAGGGCACAGCTGGAAGCTGGAAAACGCTCGATAATACCTTCTGTCAGCCATGACAAAAAAATCCACGAACACAGAAAAAATCCATCGAAACGCAAACCCACCGGTGATTATATAAAAAGGCGGTTCTCTCGTGCACACACCCAACAATCGAACGAGGTTCGGATGTCGCAAATCTTTCATGATGGCCGCTTCCGCTAGAAAGTCGTTCAGCGCCATTGTGTCCTCCTGAAAATGTTGACGGCGGTTTTCTCTTTTGTTTCAGGTTATTGAACGAAAACAAGAAAATTAGAATTTTAGCAAAATAACTTTATAATTTTACTTATACTCCGACAATTCTTTTGGGAGAAACTTTTCAAACGCGTTGCCTGATCCGTAAAGCGCATGATGCGTGCACTGGCTATAGCGGTCACGTGACTTCTGTAGCCAGTGCACGCATAACGCGCTTTACGGATCAGGCAACGCGGTTGAAAAGTTTCTCACAAAAGAATTGCCAGAGTATACTTACTTATAACTTTAAGATAACAATATACCTTGAGTGTTTTCACGGCGACCATGCACTGGTAACGTTTCCAAACGCCCTCGTACACATCACCGTATTGGCCGCCACCTGAACAGAAAGGAGATTTTATGAAGAGAAAACACTGAATCAAAACTAAGACAAAATCAACGTGCCCAATTTATTGCGCATCACCACTTCGGTCCTGTCAATTTCCCATTCATCAGGCTGGGTGGGACTGAGTGAAAACACGGTCGGCGGTCGGTCACGTTTTGGTGCTGTAAATAAACATTAACTTAATGGGAAGAGAAAATGAAAATACAAAGAAAGAGAAAAAAGGCGAACCGGGATACAGCAGTGAGCAAACGAGACCGTCTGACTGCCTGCTGTGATGGTGGATCAGCTCGGCCAGTGTGTTAAATCGGCATTCTTGTGTGATGTACAGCTGAAACAATGACACACGTTTTATTGAAAAGTGCACTCTCTTCATAACGACGAACTACACGTATAAACTGGAACCAAACTTGTTGATCGGATCGGAGCTGCGTTCGCTACACGCGAGACTTGTTGAGGATATTTTGAGATTTACTGATGTCACCAGTTTTGAGCAGCATTCAAGCTGTTCTCAGAAGAGACATGATCAACTCTACTTTTCGTTGATTATGGGAAATTTGTGTCATTAAATATCGTGTCAATAAATACCACCAAGACAAATATGTTATATGTGGCAAATATGTTCCGTGACCAAGCCCGACCCTATCGGATTAAGGCCGGCCGGCCGGGTTTCCAGAAAATCCAGGACAAAACGAAAAAACAGTACAAATTCACACTCACCTTGGAGTCTGATGTTTCATTAATCCTATAATGGTATACACGTCCGTCATGCCGTACCGATATGCTGTACAGACCGAGACTGGTCTCCGATTCACGCACCAGAAAGCTGCCGTTAATACCCGAACCCAGCAAATATTCCGCCTCGCTTCGGGATACCTGTGCCCATAAAAAATACAAATTTTTTAATATTTTTTGCGCACTAATTTTTGCTTTCGTAAACCAGTTCATGCCACACAGAATCACAGTGTATCAGTTCCTCACGAAACATCTGAGAATTTTGCACACATCGGGAAACATTTCTGGCTCCGAAATGAAACCGCTTGTGTGGGAAATGAAACCGCTCCGAAATGGCCGAACAGACATAAACTATCACAAGCAAAGAATGTCGTCGAAAGCCGGCGAGGAGCCAAAAATGAAAAAAAAGAAAACTGCGCACAAACAAAACATGCCATCCAACTTACCTTTCCATGGTACCACGAGTGCTTATCGAGACTGTTGATTGGTGTCACATAGGCACTTGGCACCCAGCCAATATCGCCTACCATACCGCCACGACGGTGTTGTTGTTGGTGATGTCTGCAAAGTTGATAACATCACACACCATTATTTTATTTTCTTTCGCCGATGATTAGCTCTTTTCGGATTCAAATCTAAAGAACTGGCACTGTGATTACCATAGCAATAATGATGTTGATATGCATAACAGCGCAAAAGACGAGTACGACGACTTGTATGTTACTTTCGTTTTGCTCACTACGTGACCCGATGTTCACAAAAAACGACATGTTGGTCAAAAGTACATACAGTACGTGGTCTATTCTTTGTTCAGGTTCAAACATGTATAATCTTAGTTATACTTGCGGGCCGAAAAAAAACCGTTTTTTTCCGAGCCCGGGAAAAATACGTTTTTATTTTTCCGGAAATTGTTCCAAGTGGCAACTTTTGGAAAAAAACGGTTTTTTCCAAAAATTTCCGAGATATTTTCAAGGGTTGCGAAAGGCTGTTGTCAAAACCAATGTAAATCGGTGCTAAACAGTTCAAAATGAGCACTTTTTAATCTCCAAGTGCATTTTCAGCTTGTTTCATGCCATTTCCCGACAAAATTTCGCCAAAATAGGCGTTTTTGGGCAATCGGTATCCTTAAGTACTGGAAAAATATTTGGAAAAAAAACGGTTTTTTTCGGAAAAAACGGTTTTTTTCCAAAAAAATATATTTTGCGGAAAAATACGCAAGTATAATCTTAGTCAGTGACTGAAAAATGCGGAACCTCGATCACGTGAGTTCAGAATAGCTTCAGACTCAGCTTCAAACACTTGAATAAAGGAAAACATTCAAAAAAATCCACACACACCTCAGTCGCATCAGCTGCGCTTCGCACCATTCACCCGTCTGATTGTAGCTGAGCACACGAAGCTCATCACCTACAAAAATAAAAAGGTATAAAAAAGGTTCACTTCAGATCAGGTTTCCAGCAGTGAGCTGAGCCAGACGAAAATATTTCGTGCGCCGAATATATTTACCGTTGATTGACACCGCACTTTGCTGCACAATTTTTTCTTCGCGAACAAACAAGCATATTGTAAACCACAAACACATTCAAAATGGCAACAGACCTTTTTTAATCGACAATTGTTCCTGTCCGATGCCATTAAAATCATAGAGAGCGACGAAAGCGGGCAGTCCGGACGGGGCTGCACTCGTTGCGCCACTTTTTGAGCCACCCGGTGTGGTGGGCGCACCGAACGTACTGGTTCCGGCTGCCTGGTTGATCAGATCTTCGCATGAAGACCACCGGGATTCGGACAACATGGGCCCTGTAAAGGAAGGCAGCTGTGATTTGGCAGCTAGCTGTCGATAAAGTTTGTGTTTGGGTTTGTTCCTGCGAACATGAACCGTCCAAGAGACCCAATTGATGCAACACACTGAAAAACCAGATATCATCGAGCGAGACACAAGGTTTTGTGGGTGAATAATTGAACTGTCATGCTGTCAATCAAAAAATAAACGACAAGCTCGATGTTCGGAAAGACAGGAGGCCCACGCTGGGCCGTACCAAATATGTGGCAAACGACGACTATTATCGTTTCACTTCTGCAGAGTTCGATTATTAATTTCGACCAGCGTAACTAACAGTTGTTCCCCTACTACACCTCGCGAACTAGTTTTACGCTGGTCGGTGCACATTATTTCGCAAAAAAACAGCCCAAAATTTCATTGGTGCGCCATCGCCAGACCATGGTCCTGTCCGTAGTGTTGTGCTAACACTCAAATTTGATACAGCCACGAGCCACAGAGGTATCAGCTCAACACTCCCAGTTCCACGCCCAAAACGCACCCTGATTGCCTTGTGCCTGACCGGGCCCGGCGGTTTCGAACCCGGACGGTGGCCGCGCTCCTCTGTCCTTGGCGAGAAATGTCTGATGGAAAAAGTTGGCCCTTTGCGCCGACGTTTGTTCACTGATCGGGACACTCGACAGACTCGATTGTGATGCCAGGCTGTCCACGTCGGGACTGCGGGATCGACCGGACATGCCGGCAGCACCAGACTGATGAGTCATGAATCGATGATGATGCGAACGGATGCTGGGTTGATGTTGTGACGAGCCGGGGTCGACCAGACCCATTTCGCCGCCCAGTGCTGACGAACAGGATGGAGAGCCTGAAGAGCGCAGGGGGCACCGTTGGGGCGTGATTTTGAAGGATGCAGCAGTCTATGTGGAATAAGTGCCAAGAGCATCAACCAACAGTTGTGAAATAAAGAAACAGACACATACACATACGTACACCACGACAACAGCAGGCATCATCACGAAGGCATGAAACTCGAATGTGGATTGGATTTCAAAAACGGCCGTCCTAACCATCAGACAACTATGGTGGTCCATCTGATTAAGAAGTGCAGACGGTTGGACACCAAATGAAGGTCCCGTTGAAAAAAGTCCAATCAATCATCAACCGAGACTGAGACTGGGTGCCACAAAAAAATTACCGAAACTTCAGCCGCATAGAACAGTGTCAAAAGTGAGTCAGCCATAGATCATTGTGTGCACATACGCACTCGCACAGAACAGGCCTCAATGAGACGCACAACCGGCTCTGCTGCAATCTTCAGGAAAAAAAGAGAACAACCGTCTGACATTTATTGATCCAACCAGCTCCTAACATGGGTACAAAAGGAATAACAGTAATAATGCGCAAGGTTCAGCACTCAGTGGGAGGTCGCTCGCTAGTTTAGAGATTGAACTGTTTATGAGGCGGCAGCGGTACCAACTCAAAATAGTTCTGGCGCTTATCCTTACGAACTGCAGAAGGCGATACAAATGCAGCACCCACAAGGGCAATAAAAGTAGCCCCCCGTTAAAAACTGCGCAAACGCGGCGACCAATTGGTGTGGCACGGTGGTAGTTCAGGAAAACATCAACCAAATAGTACATGGCACCGGACCCGCTCAGCTGATATACCGCCAAAAGAGAAGAAGTAGGCACTCTCAGGCAGGCAATGCTGTTAATCTTAGCTCGTCAAACCAAAATGAATTGAATGGATGGGCCGCGTAGCTTTGGCGGCAAAAATGGGTGCAAAATGATTATAGATTATTATTGCGGCTGTCGTGGCGGTGGTAGCACCTACATACTGTACTCTTATCGGAAAACTAGGAAACAACCAGTGCGCTAATAGCCGTGCCGGTTGGTTGACGACAACTACAGCCGTGGAAAATAGTCATATTGGGATTTTTATACAATTCGTTTTGCACTGCATCAGGCATGGTACTATATATAGGATAGGTGCAAATGCGCATGCTGCAATTGCGTGAAAACCACATTGGCGTACAAAAACGACGAGACGAGACTACAAGTTGTTGTAAGCCGAAACTAAAAACACACAGCACACGGTGCGGTGGTAATAGCCATTGGCGGCACAATACAAGCACAACACGCGGACGGATGCACAAGCAGGAGGAAAGTGGAACGCGATTGGAAAACATTGCCGGCGGCGGCACTGGCTGACTGGCACACATGAGCCACATGCATACTATGTTGTGCATGCATGCACGCTGCGTCCAAGGCGCCCAACACGCAAACACGGCGACGAAAGTAAGTAAGCACACACGAAACCGAAAGAGACAGGGAGAATCATGCGAAAGTGCAATTTTATTTACCGCGAATAGTGGTTGTAGTCGCTGTCGTATTACTTGCCGATGCGCGTTTATTGTGCGGCTGCGGTGGTTCGCAGACATGCTGCTGCAGCTGAGACACGGGTCGACGAAGCGGCGTGCGGTTATTGTTGGTCACCACCACAAACTTATTTCCGCCACCGCCGTTATTAGTATTCCAAAGCAGTTGTATGGCCCGTCTGCTGCCGCCGCCGCTGTTGTCAGCACCCAAACTAGTGACGAGCGCAGGTACAACAGCCCGAGCATGTAATCCTCCACCCAGATGCGTATGTGCAGCGAGGTGTCGGTCCACAGAGACACTACGCTGCGCAGCGGAGAATGACTGTCGATGGGGCTGTTGTCCGTGTCCACCGCCGCTAATCCCGGCACAGTACTGTCGCCAACAAGCCAACGGACCGCGGGGTCGTGTACGTGCCTGGTGCGGCACGAGCATCGGACGACTGGGGGTCGGCGGTGGCAGCACCATCAGTTGACTACGGCTGCTGGTCGTCGTTATCTGATCGTCATAATCCGAGTCCAAAGCTGGCGATGCCAGGTCCAAGCTGGTATCGGCGTCATTAAAGTCATTCAAGTTAGTCGTTTTTGAGCGACGCGGCAGCGGCAAAGTTGAGGTCATTGATTTGAATAGCATGGTTATGGCTTGCTGAGTCGCTGCTGGTGACGGATTAAGCGTCGGACGATTCAGCTGTCATGGTGGTCCTAGGAATGGAGCTTTAAAGGAAGTTTGGTATTGGGCCTACTGGGCAGTTCCGAACAAATTGCAGTTTCTGTCAGCAAAAGACTGAAACACAGAAAGCTCGTCAGCGACAGTCTTTCGCTCCCGCAAGGCACACAGTCCAATCGTCAGTCGAATTATAAGTGTGCAATCGTGAGTTGTAGACGAAACTTTCAGCGCGCAGGCAGAAGATAGGAGGGCCGGTTTTTTTGTAACTTTCTCGGGTTGCTGCTCTCAAAGGAGCGCGTGAATGCAAACATGCACGGCAGGAGGACTTGTGAACCTGCGCATGTGCATTGACTGACTGGGAGAGCAGGGGGCTATTATCAAATTTTAGTCGTGCCACTGACTGACTGACGGATAGTTTCGCGGGTTTACCACAGCGTAAGAGTGTGCCTGTCGTAGATTGCAGGGTCAGCCAAGTGTAGAAGGTCTTTTCGACTACACTCACCCCACCTTACCCGGCTTGGTCACATGCATATGAATTGCTCTCAGATTGGCATGAATGATAAAAAAAACTACTGAATCCCAAACAACACACAAAAAGAAAGTGTGAATAGCTGAATGAATAATTTTAGCCGTTAATGATAGTCCCATGGTGATCCTACAAAGAGCACGCACGAACAGTGTTGATATTGTTACAGGTGCACACTCCTGCATTCCATTTTGGCGATGATTTATACATACATACATAAAAAACTGTATGTGTAAGTAGTACACGCTCACGCATACACACATTGCTCAATTGGCTCGGTAAACAAGCAACGCGAGCATTATAGAGGTGCTGTTGTTGTGCCGTACACGCACAATTGCCTATGAAAAAATCACAGCCAGCCACCTCTCTGGAATGCAGTGGGCGCCGCAGATGGGCCCCTTACACTCGACTGACTCATGAGTGTGTATTTATGTGTGAATGAACCAGTCAACCAAAGAATGGCAATGGCAAACACGCACACACATAATGCGCAGTGGAAAGCTGCTTGATGTTCTCATTTCGAGGATTTCTCCACTTTGTCTGAAGTGGCTGGCTTCTCCACTGCTAAAAAGTAAGAGTCGGCAATAAGAGTTGCAACGACACCATTGTATACAGTTGTTTAGAAAATAAAAAGCACAGCCATTCATATTTTATGTAGTGCTCAAACGCTCGCGGTAACGTGCAAGCCAACAGCTTTGGATGTAATTTGGCACGACGTATAAGTCCAGTCCAATCGTACCCAAAGTCGCAAAGCTGTCACAAGCAGCACATGGGGCCTCGAAGATAAATTCGACTGCTGCAAGGCAACATTGTCGGGCAAGAATAAAAGGAAATAATAAACTCCATCGGTCGGTCGGTCAGGCAAAAACAGCTGGCCGCGACATTAAAACTTGGAGAGGGAGACGGCCTGAAGCAATTGGGTGAATTGCATTGATACGGCTTGCTGACGGACTTGCTGTGGTCCTGGGGTTGGGGGTAATTTGTGACTCGCTCGCAGTTGATTGCTGTCCTGCACGTCACAAATATTCTGTGCCACAAAGTTCTTGTCAGTTGAATCAGATTCCAGTCAGCAGAAGCGCTCTGGATTTCCGTTGAGCACTCGGACTTCACTCAGAAATGACACAGATTTTCAGCCCAGTTTGTAGTTGCTGCAAGTCATAAATTTGGCAAACCACAACAATCAAACTGAGATGACAAGAAGATGCACACAGAGTTTGACTTTGAGGTCAGCAAACCACTCAGTCAGGCCCATAGGTGGCACGTCGTTCGTACACTTGTGCAAACATGGAATGCAACAACATGCATATTTTGCACGTTGTATCTGCATAAATGAACGCATAAATAACCGTGTACATAAATATACATATGCAGCACACGGTTCAGGTGTGACTCTGGCAGCGATTTGAACAAAAGCCAGCCAGCAGCAGTAAAATAAACTCGAACGAACATGTGTACGTCACTCGCACGTATGGGTTAGGTGTCCATCTCAGAGGCGTGAAATACACGTTCATTGCGATGTTGCATCACAGCAACCAGCCAATTGAGTGCGACATTTGAATTGCACTTTGGCTATAGAGACGTGTGTAGGAAGGAAGCCGAATCAAGTCGACTAGGACATACGATATGACACTTGATGTCACATATCTGTGTGGCTGTAGTCATATAAATTTTGCTCAATTGAACAATCCTCCAAATATTGGAATGTTGCGGCTTCTGCGACAACATGGTGTTCTGTCTATGTATATCGTCGGTCACAAGGGCTCTTCCCGTCCGTCATTGGGAACAAAATGACATCCCAAAATTTCTTAACGGTCCTTGTTCTTGCTTCATGGCCGGCAGCATATGCATTTTCGGTGGTGCGAACAAACCAATGCATATCTTATACGACAACCACGACGATATACATAAGTCGTCGCAATCAATCTATAGCTGGTCGTTTGATACGGACCCGACTCGACCGGACAACAAACATACGCTTGATTAAACCCGATGGGACGGTATATGTTGGGGGACAGAAAAAAGGACTGAAATGCAGCGCTGTGCCGCACATTTTGCACGCAGGCAGGACAGCACCAGCTGCATGTCACAGGCCAAGCTGGCGGTTGACATCAAATTCACGCCGCTGTTCAGTCAATCCACGCAATTTGATAACATAAGGAAGCGGAACGATACGTATTGGGAATGAATTTTATTCCTTTTTCGCGTTTCGTAGATTTCTGTTTGTACTCCTCCGTCCTTCGTTATGTATACGTACGTATATATCAAATAAATAAATTGGCGGCGAATGGCAAAGTCACGCGATACCAGCTGCGTTTATTTGAGTTCGTTGGTTCCGGGAGGGCGAAGAATCGATTCCGGCCGCCCGGCTTTTGTTTGTCGGCCGTTTCGTAATGACCGTTATAGTGAAGAATACACAAATGAAATTGAAATGAACCGCTAACAATTCGCAACTAGGATTAAAGTGCCCTCGGGCAGCTGTATCTTGTTAAGCTACAAAGCGGATAAACAAGGTTGATCAGTTGCATAAAATCCCCTAAACTTTTGATGCTACAAAGGGGAAAAACAAGTAAATTACTGTTTTTCTGATGCTATAATGGGTTGAAACTAGAGTGACCAGATTAGATGCAGCAAGAACTTCAAGATACAGGCGCCGCGGGCGGGGCGGGAGGCTAGACAATCTTTTCGACCTGACACTGTCCGCTAAACATACAAGGACACGCCGTCAGTTTTAGCTAAATCCCGGCATCTCAGTCCCGACCAACTCAGTCCTCCATTTCGGTCGCGATCGAGCCAATTCCAAGACAAGACGGGTTCGACATCATATCTATGTTTCATCTCAGCGCATCTCATCTCGGTACATCTCAGACCCTACCCTTTCAATCATTTCACAAGCCTACATTACAATTACTACATTACAAACTCGGCAAACCAACGAAGGAGCTCTAAGACCGACTCTCAGTAACTGCACTCTCCGACACTGCAAGACCACACAGTGCTAGTGCAAAATACTTCAGCGAGCGCGAAAACAGACCTGTACACGGTCGCAGGTTTAAGGGCCCTGAGACTCCAAAAAGCGCTGACAAAAGTTCGGCAAAATTAGTCACAAAGATTTCAAGGTAAGACTGACGGCATGTCCTTTCGGTAGTTGCAACATGTTTATTGGACAGTGTCAGGTCGAAAAGATTGTCTAGCCTCCCGCCCCGCCCGCGGCGCCTGTATCTTGAAGTTCTTGCTGCATCTAATCTGGTCACTCTAGTTTCAACCCATTATAGCATCAGAAAAACAGTAATTTACTTGTTTTTCCCCTTTGTAGCATCAAAAGTTTAGGGGATTTTATGCAACTGATCAACCTTGTTTATCCGCTTTGTAGCTTAACAAGATACAGCTGCCCGAGGGCACTTTAATCCTAGTTTTAGCCCTTTTTATTGCCGCAGGCATCTCGGTGCACTAGAAAACTACGCTTACTTCACTTTCAGTTCCGCCTCACCACCCATCCCAGAAACATCAAACATATATATCAGTGCAATATAATCATCAGCTTATTTGTCTTCTTCTTCGCGTATTTCAGTCACGTTTGAAACACATAGACTTCTTGCAATTCTTGTAACCCAAAAAACTGAAAACGACTACCAAAATAGACATACTGGTACTATAAGACATGTAACCTGCAGCGACAGCCGCCAAAGAATCCTGATCTTCTTTTTCTTTACATTGCGCAACAACGTTAGCTTTCGCTCGCACTCTACAAAAAGCTTATTCCGCTTAGTGCTGCTCCGAAACAAAATGATGCTAAAATCCTAACTCAATTTTCGGTTACTCACCAGTAACCGAAAGTGAATGGTGCTAAAATTCAAATGGCCATTTTCGGTCACTCACCAGTAACCGAAGCATGAACAGTGCTAAAATTGAAATTGCCATATTTGGTCATTCAACATATTAGCGTTAAGCAACGATATGCAAATCCGCAGGCTAAAATACATGCATGGAAAATTTTAATTTTTAAAGATTTTTGCACATAGAAGGAAACTTATATTGTTATCACCCTTGCAGGCCCGCACGGAAATCATTAACCTTTCAACGTCAACAAACAGGAATATCAATCTTTCAAATTATTTATGCACATGAATGCCTGAATAGATTGAGTTGATCACAAACATATGTAATTGCACAGCAATATACATCATTGTAATCATGGAAAAATGAAACCGAGAATGACGGGTGGTAAAAAGATCACAAATTCACAAGTGGTCCATAAACAAAAATTGTTCCTTTCGAGTAACAATCAGGCTGTGCAACAGCAATGGAAGACCCATAAAAGTTTTCAACTTTATATATTTTCGAATCGTCGGCCATAAGCCATCCCATCCATTCTTCATTGTAATAGTACGACCAATAATGCCTCTTCGCGTAGTCACAGATCTAATAAACATTCAATTTCAAACATGACGCATATTTTTTCATATAAGAACTGAGTAAAAATAAGAAAAAAACCTGCACAGCTCGCAGTTCATATTTTCGTGAATTAGGCAACACCAGCCTCTTCGGAACGTCAACCTTGGTCGTGTTCATTCCAACCATTTGCCCATCATTGTTGAACTTGGATCTGCATACATTCATATACCGGTTGTACTGCTCATAAATAATCCAGACCACCGCTACATCGATTGATCATTTTATAAACCATAGCAACCCATGCCATGTCAAACCTCGATAGAAATATCATGAGTTGTGTTGGAGGTTCGAGAATGGAGATGCAATCAACCAGAGCTTCTTTGCAACCAGATGGACAACGACACACTGCATCGGCTGGCCTCACTCGATGCAAGCCCTGATTCCAGAGCAGAGTCTGAAATGATGACAATTTTCCACCAGCTACAAAAACATAGTACACTCATACCTACTTATGGACTAACCGCTAAATCTGTTTCTTCGTCAGGCACACTAAGCTCAAATTCGGCATCGATTCGTTTTTTGCTTCGCTCACTGATGTGTCCGCACGTATCACATTTCACTTCATTGAGCACTTTCATCTGTAATAGCACAATATTTCATTTATGCCTATTCAACTGAGAAAACGAACACGCTGTCACAAAAGTAATAACTGACCGAATGAAACGTGAAATCATGCGATCGAAACCTATCTATCAAGAATAGTTTCATGGCGGCGAACCAAAATTCATCGGATGCATGCTGCCCTTTGCCTTTGAAGAACTCAAACTTCAATCCGATGAGGCGCTGAAACTATCAAAGTTAAACTTTGAGCCCGGGACATATTGTTACATAGCAGGGCATATTGTTACGTATTCTGTCTGACAGCCAATATCACGCACAATTTATTCTCTTGGTACAGGGATTCTTTTTCCAACGATGTATAACGCTATGCCCTGCTGCGCTTCCTACGGTCATGTCCAGAGTGTGATTGAATGGTGCCAAAACTGTCTCACTATTTCAGCCACTCACAAGTTACCGAAGTGTGATTGAATGGTGCCAAAACTGTCTCACTATTTCAGTCACTCACAAGTTACTGAAGTGTGATTGAGTGCTGCCAAAACTATATCTCACTGTTCGGTTACTCACAAGTGACCGAAGTGTGATTTTGTCGTGCCAAAACTATATCTCACTGTTCGGTTACTCACAAGTTACTGAAGTGTGATTGAGTGGTCCCAAAACTATCTCACTGTTTCAGTCACTCACAAGTAACCGAAGTGTGATTGAGTGGTGCCAAAACTGTCTCACTGTTTCAGTCACTCACAAGTTACCGAAGTGTGATTGAGTGATGCCAAAACTATATCCCACCGTTCGGTTACTCACAAGTGACCGAAGTGTGATTGAATGGTACCAAAACTGTCTCACTGTTTCAGTCACTCACAAGTTACCGAAGTGTGATTGAGTGGTCCCAAAACTATCTCACTGTTTCAGTCACTCACAAGTAACCGAAGTGTGATTGAGTGGTGCCAAAACTGTCTCACTGTTTCAGTCACCCACAAGTTACCGAAGGGTGATTGAGTGGTGCCAAAACTGTATCTCACTGTTCAGTCACTCACAAGTGACTTACGGTCATGTCCAGAGCCCTTTAACTTTTGTCAACTTTGGCACAAAGTCAGCAATGAGAGCAAACACTAAACACGAACGTTTAGCTCCAGCAGTTGTGACCTATCAACCCGGTCCGACGGTGCCCCGATGCGCCAACAGTGCACCAGTATTCGATCAATCAACAACGCCAGTTCGACATCCTGAACCCTACAACAATTACACAAACACTTAGATCTTAAATTTGAAGCAAAACAAAATACATGCCAAGAAAAGGAAACCAACTCAAAAGTGTCAGGCCACGGCGGCAGCTTATGGTCACCTACAATGAATCCCGCACACACCGCCAAACATTGCATCAGCGAATTGACATAACAACTGTTGCCAATGTTTGGGAGGCCGCACATTTTGTCGTCACGACTTGGAACGACGGCGCTAAAATAAGCAATCATCGACGAAACAACCTCCTGATGTACAGACACCCTGAGCATACCATTTTTTATAAAAAATAGTACCATTTATTTGGATCGTAATCATCATCTATCACATCCAGATCGGCCGTTTTGTACGTATCACGACACATTTGTTCATACGCCGGCCCGCAGTCGTCATACGCATCGCCATCCTAATAAACAATAAGGGTTTATTTTTTATGAACAGATCTGCGACACTGAAAACTTTTACAACTAACGCTACGGCACGAAGGCGATCGCAGCCGATTAGCACGGTTCACACGACCCTTTTTCGGCCTTCTGCGAATAGTCTGAAAACAAACAAATTTGATCCCATCTGTTAATCAGGCAAGCAAGCATAATCCATCACGAACGATCGTAGGATTTTCATCAAACAGCGGCAGCGGCGGGTCATGCATTGCCCTTAGTCTGTTGTACTCGACCAAGGTCCGTTTGTGCACAGTTATTCGATCAGGTCTCAGCCCCAACAAATAGACGCCCTCGATTGATCGAACACGCGAGAGAGCCACATAAGCCATGCCGTCACCGAACATAGAATTGTCGGCGCAGATAACGGCAGCATCGACAGAAATACCTGTTAAACTTCTTTTTACATTTTTTCAAGTAATAAATAATTCTGAACAATAATTTTCGACACTTGCAACTCATTTTCAGATTTGGATTGCGGATTCAAAGCACAGTTTAAAACAAAAAAACCCTCACACCAACAATAACATACCTTGGCTTTTGTGAATTGTCATTGCTGCAGCTTCAACTATAGGAAACTGCGTTCGACTGACAAACAGCCCTCCCGTGAGTTCATAGTTGGAACTCACTCGGCAACAGTCGTACAACGTAGACACGCCGTCAAGTTTGATTCGAATGGTGTCAACTGTGTCACCGTCAGCCAAAATCTCAACGACAGTGCCCAGAGACCCGTTCACGAATCCTGTTTATAAGAAACCATTAATAAAATAAAAGCCAACAATAAACATTGGATAAAAAGGCAAACTCCAAATATGTTAGTTACCAACCTTTTGCTACGTCGATGTTGCGACGAATCATGACGCGTGAGCCGACCATGATGTTCAAAACGAGCACCAACCCGCCTCGGTTGCTTGGACACTCGCCCGTCATCTTGCCCTTCGTCTTTTGGCCATATTTCTTTCGAAACGTTTTGCGCTCCGACGCCTTGCCGAGCTTGACGAGCGCGGCTTTTGCCTTCTGCAAATGCCAAGTAGCCAAAATGTGCACGGTGATAAGACTCCAGCAACACTTTTCGGTTACTCATGAGTAACCGAAGTCTGAATGATATTAAAAGTCGAATACATCTTTCGGTTACTAGCCAATAACCGAAATGTAAGTGGTGCTAAAACCCAAAAAACAAGCCACAGTGCGAATGGTGCTAAAACTCGAACTATACCTAGTAGCTCCTAAGATAAACAGCTCAATTTCTGAACAAACAAACCCGACTAAGGCCAATGTCGTCGCAAACGATCCGAAACACTCGACGATCAGGATACTTGGTTTTCATTTTGTCAAATACCATTGCATTCAGGTCGTCAGTCATCGCAACTGTCGCCATCAGCCCAACGATATTCTTGCCAGACTCCAGTAACCTGAAACAAACAACACACAATCAAATAAGCAAATTAAGTGAGCAGGGTACAAAGTCACATAAATATCTGTCCCAATGCAGATTAACCCACTTTTCAGCTCCAATTGCGAGCATCTCCTTGACATCAGTTGAATCAGAAATAACTCTGGCCTCCAGTGATTCTATGTCGGACTCACTAATCTCACCGCACCGAATTCGATTGAGCATTTCGGACCATTCGCCCCCGCCCTGGCGCATGTTCTGACGCAGCTCAGAGTAATCGAAGACGCCTGTAAAAACAACAACAACAACCGTCTCTCAAATCGAACAACCGGCACCATAGTCACGAAACTTATTATTACGCATTCACTGAAGACATCTAGCAACAAAACACATTCAACGAACTCCAGAAAAAACCTCAACGTACCACTCCAGAGCTCCAATCGCATGGTGACCACGTTACCAAAGTTCTTGCGCATCATGTACGCCGTCATTGGCTCATACACACAGCCCACGGGCGGTGGATTATCGGAGACACCCACTGGCGGGAGTTGCAGTAAGTCTCCGAAAACCATTATGTTTCGGCCGCCGAACAAGTATCGATCGTCAGCAGCGTCAGCACGCAGCGTGAACACATCGAATAGACATTCGTGGATTCGCCGCAACATCGCATTGGACACCATGCTTATTTCGTCTAAAAAAGCGAACAATATTCAGGCAGTAAACCAGACCAAGCAATCACAATCAGATGAACATCACTAACCAATTATGAACAGCTTTATCCCACTCCACAACAAACGTAGCTCAGTACGCATCTCTGACGTGTAACGACGGTGCACCACCTCTCCGCGCGACACACGCAGATGGAAAAATCTGCAACGAAACGCAAATTTAGCACACCCAAAATAGAACAGATAAAAATATAGTAATGTAACCTATGCAGCGTTTGTCCACCGATGCCCCACGCAGAAATACCCGTCGGCCCAAGAGTCACAACCGCGGGTTTGTCTGAGACTTTGTATTTTCGCTCGATCATGCAACACAAGGCGGCGATAAGGTGACTTTTACCTGAAAAGATCTACAGTTAACTCAACACAGTGGATGATCCAGTTTTTGACCAACAGCATCAGATTTTGTTCACTATCTAGACAGGGATCCCAGTACATACTATGAATGATACAAAAATTCTGCTAATTACCCATTTTTTCCGTAATTTATCAACTCAAAACAGTTCTCTTAAACCGCTCTAACCTGTGCCACCAACACCACTGACAAACTTCCTCAACACCGGCGCAAATTGTGGGTGTCCGGTTTGATCATCAAGCCGCCGCTCCACTTCGTCGAAGATCGCTCGTTGTTCGGCATTCAGCGAGCTGATGACCTTGTCAGCCTCGTCAACACTCATGTTGGGACCGACTGGCATGAAAGCCTAAAAATATGACCATGGTCTACATACCAACTCATAAACACTGTCGTTTCTAATAATTTCATTTCAATAACCTTTCGCGTTAAATTGAGCAAAAAATACCTCATCGTCAAGCGGCAATTCGGATACCGCGTCCATGTACTCTTTTATGGAACGATCAGATCGATTGATTTTCTCCACCAACTTTTCACCCCGTTCCACATTGCGCCTCATTTCCTCGTATTCCCTGAATACGGAACTTTGACGCATTTCCTCAACCTTGGCTGCGAATGACTGGGCATACGTCGGATAGTCTCCTGAAATACAAAAATATATATCCGTGAAAAATAAATAAACAATGCCAATCATCACCGTAAATTTAAACAACGAAATACATTCGTGGGTTAAATTTAGTTTTCTACAGTTCTAACGACGGCTCAGTTACTGACAAGTAGCCGAAGCATGATGAGAGTTGTGTCAAAGCTATTTTCACTGTTCAGTTACTCACAAATGTGATTGTGATTGCTGATTGTGATCACAAGTGTGATTGGATGGTGCCAAAACTGTATCTAACTGTCCAGTCACTCACAAGTGACCGAAGTGTCATGTGAATGGTACCAAAACTATATCTCACGGTTCGGTTAATCACAAGCGACCGAAGTGTCATGTGAGTGGTGCCAAAACTAGATCTCACGATTCAGTTACTCACAAGTGACCGAAGTGTGATTGGATGGTGCCAAAACTGTATCTAACTGCTCAGTCACTTACAAGTGACCGAAGTGTCATCTGAATGGCACCAAAACTATATCTCACTGTTCAGTTACTCACAAGTGACCGAAGTATGATTGAGTGATGCCAAAGCTGGATCTCACCTTTCAGTTCGCGTTCCTCAAGGCGATACGGATAATACAACATCAGTAAGCCGTGAAAAAATCGCTCTGCATTGTCACCGGTTGCTGTGAAATGAGGCGTTTTGATGATGGCTGGCTTACGCCTTGGTCGCACACCGACAACAATTTCGCCATCGCCAGTGATTTTTTTCCTGAAACATAAGGCTCAACATGAACCTCAATTTTACAACAATGATTTATCATTGCTTTTACCAACATTTTCATTGCATGATCACTATCTGCTTTTCGTTTCTTGATGTCAAAGTCCCGCACAAACTCGAACAACGACATCCGATTGAACATTTGTGTCCGTGGTCGACACTTGTAGTAGTCGTCCTGATGATAGTAGTAGTACGGTCAGTTTATCCATTTCATTATTTTTTTTTATAGCAATACACTTCAGACTTACAACGATGTTTTGATACACCATTTCCCTGATATCGCGTGGTTGTTCTTCTTCACCACGCAGCTGATTCAGTTTCTTCACACGTTTCGCTCGACAATCAGCAAAATTGGTGTTGACATAGCGGATAGTTTCTGAGGTCTCGTACGACTGAAAGACATCACTCATCAGCCGACACCATCGACCAAAAAAAGAAAAGAAAATGTCATCATTAAAAATATAACGATTGATAATACTGTTAAACCCACCCGAAATCCCTGACGCCACCATGCGATTTCAGGCGCACAGACTACTCGGCGACGCAACGCTGCCAAGCCGTACTGATACAGCCGACGTCGCAATGGGGCATTTTTGTCAATCACGTCCGTAAATATAGAATCCATCAAGGACGAATTCTCCGCCTTTGTTGCGTACTTGACGATGTACCTAGACACAACATCACCAGCTTTTGCACCGCAGGTAAGCCAACAATAATACCCACGTACCTAACGACCGCCAAAGTCACGTCTCCGACGTACTGGATGTCCATGTTAGCTCTAGTCATGAGCAGTAACGCCGGGTTGTACGCGTTGACGAATTCTTCACCTGTAGACGTAACTAAGCATATTTATGACATTCACTGCTAATTAACAACAATCGTTCCGGCTAACCACGTGCGCGTGCAATTTCGACAACATTGCCACGACGGCCCTTGCTGTCTCGACCCAATGCCTTTTCAGTGCTGTTCGCAATCGTCCTCGAACACACATTCCTCGGATATTTGTATCGACAAGCCGCCGGCTGACCTTGCACACGCACACGTAGACAACTTTGCCCACACGTGTGAACCTACGTTTCAAGGTAAACTATGTTGATTCCGAGCAAATTGGTCTCTACTATGGCAAATTAAATTTGGTTGCAATCTCATCTGTCATATTCGATTTTACCTTCCATTTATCAAATCAAAAAAAAAAACAACCGGACCTGGTTTCTCTTGACCAGTTCATGCAACTCAGGATTTTCGGTGGCGGACGGCATCTCGCATGTGATGTACTTGTTAACGAAGGCCTCAATCGTGGCGTTATCATCAACACCGACACGCGGCGCATCCTCGACCCACAACAACATGTGCAAGTGAGGAGCTCCCCTGGAAGATATAAGTACATCATGTTATCACCCATTCCACCAGCTCGGTAACCCGTTCCAGTAACTCAACACAGTGAAAAGATTTTGAAGGTTCAATCACACAAGTCCAACACACACACTCACCTGTGCTGGCTCTCCATTCGGACAAACCAATGCGTGACATTGCCCAAAACACCTCGCCTGTTTCTCGTGAACAGCACTTTTTTGATTGCACTGAACCGACGATTGAATTGGTCAGCAACAGCAACTGGACACAGATTGCAAGCGTTGCCGAGACCGATCTTCTCTGTGTCAATGTCCCAATCCATCGCCTCCACCGCCTCCCGCATGTCCGGCCAACGATACTCTGAAGAATTATAAGAACTAAAAGCATGTCACAATATCATAACAATGGTAGTACCTCACCGGCACAACTCAGTGTCACAAAAAATGCTGGTGGCCCAAGCTGTCGGCACATCGCAAGGACATTGGTGTACACCCTGTTCCAATAGTACTCGGAACATCGGACGTTGCCACAAACGTTGTTCAAACGCTTCACCATTGCATCTTCGTTCCTTTCCAACCTTAAAAAAACGAGAGTCACAGA
>JASAMV010002543.1:0-12308 GCA_030248065.1 Rhynchonema sp. JSB1_4 | reverse complement strand
TTCAGGTACGTCTGCTGAGGAAGAGTCGTATGAATTCAAAACGATCAAAAAGAATCACATGCTCCACTTCGTATTCTTCAACGTGTAACATTTTCCCAAATAAGCGAGCCACGACAGAATGTTTCACTATTCTGCCAGCTGCGACATCGAGCTCATGTTGGTGTTGTTTGTCTTTACAATGTCAGTGTTGCACAGCACTGACCCGACAAATGCACTGCATTTTTTTATGTGTCGTTGATCATTTCTGTTTCAATTTCTTCGCTTCTATCGGCTTGGGCACTGTAAACATTGGAAAAAACTTTCTTTTTAGCTTTGACTTCATCAAAATCTGGACATTTCTGTTGAATAATCCCAACACCAGGACTAAGCCAAGCGTAGTAGTACAGTGGAAGGATGACTAAACCATCGTGTCGATTTCTGTGTGCTTTCAATTCTATAAATCTCACGTTATTTTCTGAAATACATGGTGACCGGTCAACAACGAAATCTATTCCTTCATCACAGTCACAGGGTGATATTTTCGAAACGGTGTAAAGGTCAGTTGGGTGTAAAGGTCGGTGGAAAGCTCGGTTGACACCACAGTGTGATAGACCTCGGTGTAAGCTTGAAACATTCCACGTTAAAGGTGCTGGTCAACAACCCTTCGACCGCGCTTGATCTGGGGGGTAGTATATATAAACAAAGTTTGGACATCGTGTTACTCGACCCTAATCTGGCCAGCCGATTGGTTGCTTCCTGATGTTTCACGGGAAAGTTGAAGTTTGCACCTGGTGAAAAAAACCGAAAAAATTTGAAACGCTGCTGTGACACGAATAGGCTGTTTCAAAGTTTGATACTGAAGTGACAGCAACCTCCAACATTGTGGCAAAAACCGCAATGCACAATCGCTATTGAAACGTCCGCATTGTTCAATAAAAAAATAAAAGATTTCAGAAACCTGGTCATTTTTTGCTACGATTTTCTACTCGTGTAATTTTAAGCATCTGTGGTAAATGAAACAAGTTGTCAATTACAAATAAAAATCCTCTAATTATCAAGTTCCTTGTTTGTGCTTCCCAGTTTTCAAAACCCTACACAGCTCACACAATGTTTACCACAACATGCGCAAGGCAGCCTTTCCAATGCGCACACACACAAAGCTGGCCAGCTGTGAAACATTGCTGTGTTATCGCTGTGCCGGCTGTGTATTGTCGTTGTGTGTGCGCTTTGAGAATGGCTGCCTTGCGCATGTTGTGGTAAACATTGTGTGAGCTGTGTAGGGTTTTGAAAACTGGGAAGCACAAACAAGGAACTTGATGATTAGAGGATTTTTATTTGTAATTGACAACTTATTTCATTTACCACAGATGCTTAAAATTACACGAATAGAAAATCCTAGCAAAAAATGACCAGGTTTCTGAAATCTTTCATTTTTTTATTCAACAATGCGGACGTTTTAATAGCTATTGTGCATTGCGGTTTTTGCCACAATGTTGGAGGTTGCTGTCACTTTAGTATCAAACTTTGAAACAGCCTATTCGTGTCACAGCAGCGTTTCAAATTTTTTCGGTTTTTTTCACCAGGTGCAAACTTCAACGTGGCCGTGAAACATCAGGAAGCAACCAATCGGCTCGCCAGATTTGGGTCGAGTAACACGATGTCCAAACTTTGTTTATATATTCTACCCCCTAGATCAAGCGCGGTCGAAGGGTTGTTGACCAGCACCTTTAATAACAGGCAATGTTTCACGTTTACGCCGAGCTTCGCCGACCGAGCTTTCGACCGAACTTTACACCGACCTTTACCCCCAACTGACCTTTACACCGTTTCGGAAATGCCACCCACAGATGGGGAGCAATTCATGGACCCACTTTGGGTGAAATCAAGCCTGGTGAACCGACCGGGCTTGGCATGCTCACGTGATTTTTCGCATTTAGGATGTCTTGAGGTTTATTGATGCCACGAACTTCGATACCGTTGATTTATTTTCTGTAGTGTGCATTCTGCCTGAAGGCGTCTGATGCGCGCTTTTGATGGTATAGTATTTCCTTTTAGTGCAAGGCAAAGGAAACAAGCGACTAACTCAACTCCAGTTTCAGATCGAGATTTCAAAAAACTAATGAAAGAGATTAAGAACGTGTCCTTGTTATAATCCGAGCACGACACTCAGCATCAAACATACTGAAACGTTTCCACGAGTCCGATTTCGGAGGTGGCAAGTTAGTGAAACGTTCATGCGTGGCTGCTGATCTCGGAAGTGTTAGACCGACCCTTAAATCAGTTTCACTCGACGTTTGACGTTTGACTAGAGTTTTCGATAGCTGCAATTCATTCCTTTATCGTGGTCAACAAATATTGGCCAACAAAGATGTTATTATTGCCGCACTGATACAAGTCACACTGATGTAGATGTGAACAAGAATGTGTATTGGTCGCACAATGACCATATCGAGTAAGTCAGAAAATCAATCCTGATTTTCACGTTCAGTCACTCTTAACTACTGTGCTATTTGTGATTCTCACAAAACATTTTCAGCTGAAAATAATCTAGCAGATCAACCACGTTGCCGCAGGTCTGAAACATTCTCTTTACTACGTGTTTTGTGTGTGATACGCACAACGTCATTGCCCCGTCACTAGCCTGCTTTGCGATTCAGGAAAAAAATTTGACCAATTCTTATAAAGTCATTGTGCGACCAATACAAATACGTACATCTGTATGTATGTGCCACATTAACAAAAATATATGCTGACTGAGTAAAGTAAATGCTCATCAATTCTGAACATGAACCAAAAAGCGCAAAAGACACATGTTTTCTGCGATGGTAATCACATCTCCAGTCTTCCATTTCAGGTCACAATTCGAATATTACATAGTATCGCAATATGATCGCAAGTCTGCTGATCATTCTGTTCATCCCAGCTGTTCTGTTCATCGTCATGTGCCGAGGTCAACTGATGTTGGGCCAGTGGGCCGATCTGCCCTATTCGGTGATCGAACGCGAAGTGGCCGTACGACTCAGGCAGGAACGGGCGGACAAGGGGTCGAAACCGCCGCCGATTCGGGTCGAAACCGCGAAGAAGAAAATCAGTCGGCAGCATCTCGCCCGTCTGATGACCAATCGATTTCACATATAGTAATGTAGAAAGCATACAGTTGGTATGTACATGGGTAGAGACATGCTGTGGCGAACGCAGTCTGTGCCCCTTCATCATGTGACATGGTAGAAGATCGCGACACAAGTTCGGTGACTTTGTGGTGAAAGAACGTTTTATCGTTTTGTTGAGCATAAGATTAGAACAACATTATCCATCACCGGCGGAAAAATCAGAGAACTACAAACTCAGAAATATGTGTTAACGGATCGGATGGAAGAGCACAGACTGCACTTTGTCTCGTTTGGGCGACGTTGATCCCTTGATGACGTTATTTCATAGGATTCGCATCTACCCACCTATGTATATCTAGGTTAATGGGTGGCATTTTCGAAACGGTGTAAAGCTCAGTTGGGTGTAAAGGTCGGTGTAAGCTCGGTCGAAAGCTCGGTCGGTGTCAGCCCGGTGTAGACATGAAACATTCCACGTTAACAGCAGGCAATGTTTCACGTTTACACCGAGCTACGCCGACCGAGCTTTCGACCGAACTTTACACCGACCTTTACGCCCAACTGACCTTTACACCGTTTCGAAAATTCCACCCAATGTATTTGGTTTGACGGAAACAGGTCGACCTGTGGAAGACTGGAGATGTGATTACCATCGCAGAAAACATGTGTCTTTTGCGCTTTTTGGTTCATGTTCAGAATTGATGAGCATTTACTTTACTCAGTCAGCATATATTTTTGTTAATGTGGCACATACATACATATGTACGTATTTGTATTGGTCGCACAATGACTTTATAAGAATTGGTCAAATTTTTTTCCTGAATCGCAAAGCAGGCTAGTGACGGGGCAATGACGTTGCGCGATCACACACAAAACACGTAGTAAAGAGAATGTTTCAGACCTGCGGCAACGTGGTTGATCTGCTAGATTATTTTCAGCTGAAAATGTTTTGTGAGAATCACAAATAGCACAGTAGTTAAGAGTGACTGAACGTGAAAATCAGGATTGATTTTGATGAATTCTTATATGGTCATTGTGCGACCAATACACATTCTTGTTCACATCTACATCAGTGTGACTTGTATCAGTGCGGCAATAATAACATCTTTGTTGGCCAATATTTGTTGACCACGATAAAGGAATGAATTGCAGCTATCGAAAACTCTAGTCAAACGTCAAACGTCGAGTGAAACTGATTTAAGGGTCGGTCTAACACTTCCGAGATCAGCAGCCACGCATGAACGTTTCACTAACTTGCCACCTCCGAAATCGGACTCGTGGAAACGTTTCAGTATGTTTGATGCTGAGTGTCGTGCTCGGATTATAACAAGGACACGTTCTTAATCTCTTTCATTAGTTTTTTGAAATCTCGATCTGAAACTGGAGTTGAGTTAGTCGCTTGTTTCCTTTGCCTTGCACTAAAAGGAAATACTATACCATCTAAAGCGCGCATCAGACGCCTTCAGGCAGAATGCACACTACAGAAAATAAATCAACGGTATCGAAGTTCGTGGCATCAATAAACCTCAAGACATCCTAAATGCGAAAAATCACGTGAGCATGCCAAGCCCGGTCGGTTCACCAGGCTTGATTTCACCCAAAGTGGGTCCATGAATTGCTCCCCATCTGTGGGTGGCATTTCCGAAACGGTGTAAAGGTCAGTTGGGCGTAAAGGTCGGTGTAAAGTTCGGTCGAAAGCTCGGTCGGCGTAGCTCGGTGTAAACGTGAAACATTGCCTGTTATTAAAGCTGCTGGTCAACAACCCTTCGACCGCGCTTGATCTAGGGGGTAGAACATATAAACAAAGTTTGGACATCGTGTTACTCGACCCTAATCTGGCGAGCCGATTGGTTGCTTCCTGATGTTTCACGGCCACGTTGAAGTTTGCACCTGGTGAAAAAAACCGAAAAAATTTGAAACGCTGCTGTGACACGAATAGGCTGTTTCAAAGTTTGATACTAAAGTGACAGCAACCTCCAACATTGTGGCAAAAACCGCAATGCACAATAGCTATTGAAACGTCCGCATTGTTGAATAAAAAACTAAAAGATTTCAGAAACCTGGTCATTTTTTGCTAGGATTTTCTACTCGTGTAATTTTAAGCATCTGTGGTAAATGAAATAAGTTGTCAATTACAAATAAAAATCCTCTAATTATCAAGTTCCTTGTTTGTGCTTCCCAGTTTTCAAAACCCTACACAGCTCACACAATGTTTACCACAACATGCGCAAGGCAGCCATTCTCAAAGCGCACACACAACGACAATACACAGCCGGCACAGCGATAACACAGCAATGTTTCACAGCTGGCCAGCTTTGTGTGTGTGCGCATTGGAAAGGCTGCCTTGCGCATGTTGTGGTAAACATTGTGTGAGCTGTGTAGGGTTTTGAAAACTGGGAAGCACAAACAAGGAACTTGATAATTAGAGGATTTTTATTTGTAATTGACAACTTATTTCATTTACCACAGATGCTTAATATTACACGAGTAGAAAATCGTAGCAAAAAATGACCAGGTTTCTGAAATCTTTTATTTTTTTATTCAACAATGCGGACGTTTCAATAGCTATTGTGCATTGCGGTTTTTGCCACAATGTTGGAGGTTGCTGTCACTTCAGCATCAAACTTTGAAACAGCCTATTCGTGTCACAGCAGCGTTTCAAATTTTTTCGGTTTTTTTCACCAGGTGCAAACTTCAACGTGGCCGTGAAACATCAGGAAGCAACCAATCGGCTGGCCAGCTTAGGGTAGAGTAACACGATGTCCAAACTTTGTTTATATATACTACCCCCAAGATCAAGCGCGGTCGAAAGGTTGTTGACCAGCACCTTTAACGTGGAATGCTTCAAGTTTACACCCAGGTCTATCACACTGAGCTGTCGACCGAGCTTTCCACCGTCCTTTACACCCAACTGACCTTTACACCGTTTCGAAAATATCACCCTGTGACTGTGATGAAGGAATAGATTTCGTTGTCGACCGGTCACCAACGTATCTTTAGAAGAACGTGAGATTTATAGAATTGAAAGCACACAAATTCTGACACTGACTGGTTTAGTCATCCTTCCACTGTACTACTACGCTTGGCTTAGTCCGGTGTTGGATTATCAAACAAATGTTTATTTTGACTGAATGAACGAAAAAGTAGTTTTTTCCAATGTTTACAGTGCCCAAGCCGATAGAAGTGAATAATTTGAAACAGAAATGATCAACGACACATAAAGAAACGCAGCGCATTTGTCGGGTCAGTGCTGTGCAACACTGACATTGTAAAGACAAACTACGCCAACACGAGCCCGATTTCGAGAAGGTGGTGTGGATTCAAAACGATTGGGAAGAGAAAATCATCATGCTCCACTTCGTATTCTTCAACGTGTAACATTTCCCAAATAAGCAGCCACGACAGAATGTTTCACTATTCTGCCAGCTGCGACATCGAGCTCATGTTGGTGTAGTTTGCCTATAAATCGATAGATAATCGTCTGAAGTTCCCTCTGCTCAGAACGTGACGCCAGAGAACAACAGTATGTATTTCCCGTATGAATTCTTTGACTTACAGCATGACCGTTTGCCTGTATAGACGCAGTACTAGCTGCAATATATTAGTCTGTTTGAGGCCTGCGCCTACAACGCCTGAAGGCTCCACACAAAAGATGCAAGGTCAGGCATGCAGGAAGCCTGCAGGCTCGGCAGATTTACCACTAAGCTCTTATGCACACTGCATCTGGAGCCTGCAGGTGCTAACAGGCGCAGGCCTCAGACAGCCTGAACACAGGATGAAGTTCAGAAACTGAATTTCAGACGAAAAGCGGTGGGGACGGGATGCTAATCTGATAATCCCTGCAAATGCCCTTGCAAATGTGGACGGGATGTTAATCTGACAATTTTCGCTGATGCGCAATGCTTTTGTAGAGATGAAATGGCAGCAGTACAGTAGCTTCAGCCCGAGCGAGCCGTAGGCACGCGGTAAGCGCCTAGCTCATAAAATGAATGAACCCAATTAGAAAATTGCTGCTTGAAACATTCGGCTGAAAACACCAACACACGCGTCACAAAACCTTAATTGAGACATGGCACGTAATTATCCAAAAAATTCTACAAAGAGAGAAAAAAGGAGAGAAAAAATGTTTGTGAGAGAAGAAGGAGGCGAAAGATAATAGAGAAAAATGTACAAATATTTAGTCCAAGGAAGTGAGCTGGTATAATTATAACACAGAGTGGGATGAACGTGCGTGTGACGAAGTAATCCAATAAACGTATACCACCACAGTCATTTAGGGCGGACTTAGGTTGAGCACGGAAACCGGAATCCAGAAATATTTCCGGATTCCGGTTTCCGGACGAATTTTTATTTTTTTACGTTTTCCGGATGAATTTTGCGGAACACGGAATTAACCTTCAACCAGATTTCACTTCACTGTGTTTTCAAAGGAATGCAAAACAATTCCGAGTTCTGCGTTTTTCATATTTCATCCGGAATTATTTCCGGAAAACGCAGATACTGTTCCGCATCAGGAAATAGATGAAAGTTTTTGCATGTAAATATTTCCGGATTCCGGATTCCGTTCTCAACCTAAGTCCGCCCATAGTGTAGGTTTGAGCAGAGGAATATGCAACGCCTCAGTCAACTGGTGCTCGTTGTTTTCACCTGTCAACATTACAACAGTGTCATTATCGGTTGCGAAACGTCGACTTTTTTTTACAATAAATTATCAGTGGGAAATCGGTACACAATACGCTCACACAATCATGACAGCAAACCACGTTCACAAGACACTTGGCTTATGCAAGTACAGTACCAGCTGCAACTCTGGATGAAGTCTGCCTTTACGCGTGTAGTACGCGTGCGTATAGTCCATCCACCGGCTCATGGCACTTTGTGTTGCTGCTGGCTGGTTTGTTCCCTTCCTCCACGTTCTAATGAAAGAGAAATTGAGTGCGACCGATTTTGCAAAAAGAAACTAAAAATGATAAAATGTGTCGAAAATGATTGAATTCGATCAAATTTAAAATTAAATTCAAATAAAATGGATAAAACACGTCGATTTCATTAAAAACACAATTTGGGAGCAAAAATAATTTTTTTCGGTAACTCAATTTCTCTTTCATTAGGACGTGGAGGAAGGCAAAAACTCGACCAGCAGCATCCCAAAGTGACATGAGCTGATGGACGGACTATACGCATGCGCGCCTTTGACGCCTGCACACACACACAAGTGTAGAGGGCCGAATGGACCACATGCACCGCGTGCGCCATTAGCGGTCAAAGGCGTGCACGCGGGGCACGCGTGCGTGTAGTCCAACCACGAGCTCATGAGAGGAATTTTTTTGAAGTTGGCTTTTGCGGACCCAGTAATGTTCCGGTTCCACGTAGTTCGGAAACGAAAGAAAGAGAAACGCAAGTATTTGGTAAAAACACGTTCTCCACCTCGGTCCGTAAATTCCCTTTTGACTCCCAAAACATTTGTGTTACATCAAAATTCGAAAATTTCTCCTTTTTTTTGCTCAACAAGTGCAGTGGAGGACTTATTTTTAGGCTTATAATCCCAATTATAAAAATGGAAAGTTGTGACAGATTAATATTATCTATTAGTAGAAGACACTATAAAAAGTGAGAGCTTAAGCCTAAGCCAAACGTAGGTGGGGAATTGCAAAAAAGGGCGATAATATAGACAATCTACGTGCATTCTCATCCATTCGCTTTTCACTCTTGTCAGCAAACACGTCAGCAAAACCGATCTAGATGTGTTATAGCAAAATTCTTGCTGACAAAGTTTGCTGACATTCCAATTACTGGTTGTGAACGCCTTTCCCTTACTGAAGCAACAGTAAAGTCCCAAAATTTGTTACCTCGGCATTTTTTATTATTTCACAACTTTTTTTATTATTTTCCCCCTTTTTGTGGTGAAAATGCATGTTTTTATGCATGTTTCTGCTTGTTTTTTTCTCAAAAAATCGCCTGCGGCGTTTGTATTTCGCATCGGTACAATGTCATTGCAACGTTAGACAGTCCGTGGTCTACTAAGCAACCTAAGCAGCCGTCATTATGTGCGCATTCAGTTATTCTAGGAAGTCAAATCTGCTTGAAGTCCAAAATTATCGTTCCATACCGCGGGTTATGCAGCTGTGTTCATGTAACTTTGCTTAAAAAATGTGCCAATCATTTACCTTTCCCGTGACTTCACTTTCCCTTCACTTTTTATACTACAATCTACAGATGTTGGTACATATGGTGGACAGGCTATCCCCAACGCGAACTGTCACGTTATCTGGCTCATTGTAAAAAATATAACCTCGCTACTGCCCGTTTGTGAACACATGATCGGTGTCAATTATTCCTATATTCTCAAGTGCAATCAAATACATATACTTACAAAAATTTTCGACAATTTTTCACGTTGAGAACCGAAATTTTTGTGGTCCGGAATTAAAAAAAGTGAATCTTAAAAAAAAAATTTTTAAAAATTCAAAAAAGTTAAAAAAAAGTTCGATAATAAAAAAATTTTTAATCCAACCCTGCGATGGGTACAAATATTTTACACTTTTGAGCAACTTCTGGGTCAATTTGGACCTTTTATTTTAGAACAGAAACTCACGGGGGTAGAATTGTGCCGGTTCACCATGGGCAGGGGTAGAAAATTTGAACTGAAGTGTAGAACTTTACATTCTACCCCGGGTAGAATTTCTACACCGAATAGAAACTGGCTCCTGCTGTTTGGTTCGTGACGTGCAGAGTGCATACCGGCAACTGTGTTGAAAAAAATCGTATTTTCTTTCTATCATATTTTGTTGCGACTATTGTTTCCAATTTAAAATGTTATTGGATTTCATTTATTGCTGCCTGCGATTGATGTGACCTCATTGTGAAAATGGTCCACGCCTGTTCCGTGATTTTAAGCCGCATTGCAGCCGGAGCGATGGGTCCTCATTATGGTTCGTGTGCAGACAACATCAATGCCTGATAAAAATCACATCGGCGACACTGTTACACGGATCAATTGTTCTTTAACTTGGATGTAGCGTGATGCGGAAAATACTATATTCAACATGTAGAACTGCACCGGACTTGTTAGCGTCGTGTTGTTTTACAAGCAACGATAATCCGGCGTGACTTCCTTGTTAATTTCGTAGGAATCTGAGCCTCTGATAAGCTATTTATAATAACGCAGAGCCCTCATTAGCACGTTGACAGCAGCACGTGTAAAGCATGCCACTTGGTATCTTTCAAGCGGACGTGCAAAATACTGCTAATCAAGTTGTTTACAATAATTAAAAACCACCGACTTCCTTCCGCGCGTCACCACGGAGATTCTCACGTCAAAAAACAAAAGACCCAAAGTTTTCTAAATGTTTACGTTATTGTTCTTATTCAGATGGGCAGATAATGTTGTAACCTGCTGGCTGGTTCAATCACTAACAACACACAAAAGGTGCTATTATTAAAGCTCACCGGTAGTCGAATTTTTTTAGTTCTCAATACCATCGCGCGGGGAATTGCCAGCTTGAAGCAAGTGAAACGTTACAAAATAGACTACGCGTGCATTGTGGAAAGCTTAAATTCTAAAAGCTTTCAGCAAAATTTAATTTTTATGAAGTTGGCGTTTATAACACCGGTGTTTTGTTGTTCTGATACAGTGGCAG
The DNA here is from genome assembly GCA_030248065.1 of Rhynchonema sp. JSB1_4. Lineage (NCBI taxonomy): Eukaryota > Metazoa > Nematoda > Chromadorea > Monhysterida > Xyalidae > Rhynchonema > Rhynchonema sp. JSB1_4. The sequence goes on along the minus strand of JASAMV010002543.1, from coordinate 1,582 downwards.
CCCACTAGGTTTAACGGATGGTCCAAGTATACGATAAAAAGATAACCGTTCTACTACTTAGATACTGTATTGTGAAATCAGATTGTGTACACACGGTGCCTGGGGCTCAAACTGGGCCTTATTCTGACCTCATGGTGGCTTCACTGTAACCCTAACCCCATTCTCATTGCGTTCCTTCTTATCTCGATTTAGCCCTCAATGCAGTTAACGAACACCTGCTTTCATTAGCTCTTCCATTTCAGGTCACAATTCGAATATACATAATATGGCAATATGACAGCAAGTCTGCTGATCATTCTGTTCATCCCAGCTGTTCTGTTCAACGTCGTTTGTCGAGGTCAACTGATGTTGGGCCAGTGGGCCGATCTGCCCTATTCGGTGATCGAGCACGAAGTGGCCGTGCGACTCAGGCAGGAACGGGCGGACAACGGGTCGAAACCGCCGCCGATTCGGGCCGAAACCGCGAAGAAGAAAATAATCAGTCGGCAGCATCTCGCCCGTCTGATGACCAACCGATTTCACATATTTTAACGTACGAGAAAGAAACATGCAGTATGTACTGTACATATGTATGTAGGCAGAGGAAAGCTGTGGCGCACGCAGTCTGTGCCCTTCATCATGTGCCATGGTCGAAGATCGCGACACAAGTCAGTAATGTCGGTCACTTTGTTAAAGCGCAGTTATCGTTAGGTTATCGCATGTTAGGTACATTAGAATGTGGCCGGCTTTCACGCACTCCTCCGCACGTGACTTGTCGATTTGGAAGAGATCACGCCTTACGGTTACAAGAACAACACTGTCCATCACCCGCTGACGGGACGCAGAGAACCACAAACTCAGAAATATTGTGTTAACGGATGGAAGAGCACAGACTGTCTTGTGTTTTGTTTTGACGACGTTGTTCCCTTGATGATGTTATTTCTTAGGATTCGCACCTACCCACCTACATAAATACTGTAAGGTTAATGTATTTGGTTTGATGGAAAGAAGCCGAGCTGTGGATGGAGATGTGATTACCGTTCGCAGAAAACATGGGTCGTTTGCTTTTTGGTTCATGTTCAGAAATGATGAGCATTTACTTTACTCAGTCAGCATATATTTTTGTTAATGTGGCACATACATATGTACGTATTTGTACACATTCTTGTTCACATCTACATCAGTGTGACTTGTATCAGTGCGGCAATAACACCTTTGTTGACCAATATTTGTTAAACATATTAAATGAATAGATTCCAGCTTTCGTAAAGTTTGAGTATTGTCTAATGTGTTCTGCTCAAACGATTACAAACACATACAGTATGTAATGACTGCGTGACGGACAACACATACGATGAGCCACAAATTTACAATTAATCTGTCGCATGAAGGGAGGTCTGATCCACCAATAAGTCAATATGGTATCGAAATTCAGTAAATCTTAAGACATCCTATGCGCAAAAGGTCATGTGAGCATCATGCCAAGACCGGACCGTTCACCTGGTTTGATTATTTCGCCCGAAGTGGGTCTATGGTTCACTTCCCTCCCATTTGTGACTGTGATGAAGACTGTGATGAAGCTTTTAATTCTCTTTTTGCTGTC
>JASAMV010002541.1:0-18842 GCA_030248065.1 Rhynchonema sp. JSB1_4 | reverse complement strand
CGCCCCCGCTTTTGTGACCAATGGAAAAAACCGTTTTGTTTCCGAAAAAAAACGAAAAAAAGCCGTTTCGTTTTTTCCGGAGCCCGGTAATTTTTGAGAATAATTTGCCCGGAAAAATTACCGGTGATTTATTTTTTAGTGAAAATTTGTTTTTTGGTCTCAAATGGCGAAAATTTTCTTGAGGGTTCGAGCAGAGCCGAGCCCATATTATAAATTCGTTTTAAAACGGCCCAAAACACTAGAAAACGAGAACCGTTTTTTTCGAAAATGTAAATTACCGTAGGTTTAGTCACTACTATAGCCCCCGCCAGCCGCCAAGGTCAGTGTCTCGCCCTCCGAAGTAGCCGCAAAGCACTGCCCCACCCCCAGCCACAGCACGGCCCATATTATTATTCCGTTCGTCAACTCGCATTTTACTACCTTTAGCTTCAGGTTATGGTGAAGCAAACAGTGTCTTTCCACACGTCGCCATCGAACCGCCGCGACCAATGACTGAGGAATACGAAATTTGCCTTGGAAGTTGGTTGCAAGTAAAACAACACCGTCCGAAGTCAAAAGTTGGTTCCAGCTCGATTTTCATCTGTTCATCTGATTCTTGACCTGCCTGTGCAACATGCATAATTTTTTGCCTTGTCATCCGCGCCTTCACAGCTCACACTTTATCGTTAATACAGCGAGCTGAAATTTGGCCAACAAGTTCTCATTTTTGCTTTTCAGAAAACACGATATCAACCGGAACATTGGGTGGTGTTTTGCGTGCATGACTCATCGTTGCCGTTGCTCGAATGGTACCCCAATGAACATGTTAGTTTTCTTTACAATTCTGTTTGTGATGTGATCACGTACACGCACCGAGCACCGCGCGCGATGTATAGTCGCGGGCGGAAAAGAACCGGTTTTTTTTCTGAAAAAAAACCGAAAAAAAACTGGTCCGTTTTTGCGGACCGAAAATAAATTTCCGTGAAAAAAAACCGGGCAAAATTTTCTATTTTTGCCAAAAGTGACGTTTTGTCCCTTATTTTTCAACGTTCTGGAGGTTCGTCAATGCCGAAGTGCCATCTAGAGGTTTAGAACGAGGTAACTTGGAGATTTGGAGCAGTTTAATGTCTTCAGTAGCACATAGTGACTTTGCACTAGGCTTCACATCAGTTTTTAGGGTCAAAATACCTTGTACCCAATGGTGCAGCAGGGGGCGGGGGGGGGTCCCCCCTAGGTACGGTAGGCAGGTAGGTTGACGCTCCATCCTGGTATTGAAATACTGCAGTAGGTAGGTCGCCGCCCGGCGGCTGGTACAGTAAGTTGCGATTTTTGGCTCAAAATGGTATAAAATCGGTATTTTTCACTCCAAATAGGCGAAAAATCGCGGGCTACGCGCGAAATTAGCGTTTTAAGAGTACATTTTCATCAAAATTTCGACCTAAAAATTTTGTTCCCCCCCCCTAGCTCAACCGGTACAGTAGGTAGGTTGCCGCCCCACATTTTTGGTGGTACAGTAGGTTGCCGCCCCGCCTGGGCAGCTGCATCACTGCCTGTACCTGTTATTTGATACCCTGTAGTGGAAATTTATCCTCTGGAAATTTTTAGGTTTTGTTTCGATTTTTTTCACAAAATATAAAGAACCGGTTTTGTCGCAACTATACCGCTACGCTGGCATAAAGAACCGTTTTTTATTTTTCATAAAAAGCCAGTTTCTTTTCTGGTAAAAACCTTCTTTTCAATATTTTGCAGTGCTTAGGATGGAAAATAGAAAAATATGACGATTGTGGGTCAAAATATGTTCACGTAGGCGAATTGTTTCTCGATGAGTGGTTAACTGCGACGGAAACACGCGCTTTATAACCTTTTTGTCAATCAATTTTGGACACTGAGCCAATTTTGTTTCCAAACTCAAAAAACTCGTCGGTTTTGCATTACAATTCTTTGGCAAAATCAAAATAGATTACCGATATTTTTCGAAAAAAAAACCGATGGAACCCACGGAAAAGTCCGTGTAAAATATTTGGGTCTCGAAAAAAACCCAAAAAACTGGTTTTTTCGTCTCCTTTTTTCAGCGCCGCTAACTTTATGTGAGTGAGGCAAGCTGAAAAACCCTCACCAAGAACGTCGACCAAATGCTGGTCTGGTGGTGACACATGGGAAAAAGTTGTCTATCTTCGTCAACAACGCATAATTTCCCACTTTCGTCCCCAAAGCCAATTTTTGTCGACCCCCACCCAGATTTTTGGGCGTTCGTTCAGAATGTTTTCCCGTGGCATTTTTCAAAAAATATTAAGGCAGGATGGTGTGTATTCTGCCGTAACTATTGTGGAACATTTATGTCGAAAAAAAACAAAGTAAAATTCGGATGAATTATACGGTCATAAAGAACCGTTTTTTTATTTCTCGTGAAAATATTTTTCAAATATTTTTCCAGTACCTAAAAACGTAATTTCAAAAAATATAACAATTTCAGTGCAAAATTTGTTCGAACGTTCGAAGTGACGACAGTGTTCTTGAAGAGTGTTGAAGTCAGTCGAAAACACTTGGTTTACACGCCTTTTGGCCCATGTGGGCCGGTTAATTTTCGTGCTCGAGCCAATTTTTCACTAAAATCGAAAAACTCGTCAGTTTTGCATCACAATTTTTTGGCCAAATTGGAATGAAGTACCGATATTTTTTCGATCAAAAACCGAAAACGTACCCACGGAAAAATAAATGGAAAAAAATTCGGGTCTCGAAAAAAACGGTTTTTTCGCCTGCCAGTTTAGGATGAATATGAATATGTTATGAATATAGCAGACTTGGATAGTTTCGTGAATTTGTTTGCAGCACGTTGCGTCACACGCGCCGATGAAAGTGATTGAATTGTTGGAATGCACGTACGTCAAGCCGAGCATCGATGACACAAATCGCACGTTTACGATCGGATTCAATTCGATGCCGCCGATTGAATTCGCTGCCATCACCGAGTCGGTTGTTTGTTGTTTTGTCATTTTTGTCTTTACTAGTGTTTTTTTTAATTCGTTGTAATTTGGGCATCACACGGTCCAGATTTTGTCTGATGCAGACGCACCCACCACTAAACGGGCGACACCAAGTTGACAGCGTACCTTGCCCACGCAGTTGTAAGGCTGCTCCTCATTTATCTAACCTTCCCAGTGATTGAGTGCTGGGTTAACGTACGACGACTTTTTCGGTTGGGGTGTTGACCCCATGAGAGAACATTCGAAACACTGCTTAACCGGCCGGGCCAGACGGGGGTACCCTGAAATTGACGTTTTTTTAATTTTACACGTGCAAACAGAAAGTATCTCATATTGAGCGAAAAAATTGTCATTTTCAGACAAGAACGTCAAGGCTGGTTGGACATGCTCAATTTCAAACTTGCCTTTCTGGACTGCTTGCAGGTTCGTCAAATTCAGATTGTTATTCCGGCAGCCCTTATTCCTTGTGCGAAACTTGCACTTCAGAGTACAGTTGCGGATGGAAAAGAACCGGCTTTTTCGTGAAAAAAAAACGAAAAAAACCGGGTCCGTTTTTTGGACCGAAAATAAATTTCCATGAAAAAAGCGGGCAAAATCTTCTTCTATTTTTGCCAAAAAATGACGTTTTTGACCCTTATTTTTCAACGTCTTGGAGGTTCGTCACTGCCTAAGTGCCATCGAGAGGTTTAGAACGAGGTATAGGCAAACTACGCCAACACGAGCCCGATTTCGAAGGTGGTGTGTATTAAAAACGAATAGAAAAAGAAAATCATCATCCTCCACTTTGTATTCTTCAACGTGTAACATTTCCCAAATCAGCAGCCACGTCAGAATGTTTCACCATTCTGACAGCTGCGAAATCCAGCTCATGTTGCTGTGGTTGGCCCATACCTTGGAGATTTGGAGCAGTTTACATGTTTTCAGTAGCACATAGTGTCCTTGCACCAAGCTTCACATCAGTTTTTAGGGTCAAAATACCCTGTAAAGGCAAACTACACCAACACGAGCCCGATTTCGAAGGTGGTGTGTATTCAAAACGAATAGCCAGAGAAAATCGCCTTGCTCCACTTTGTATTCTTCAACGTGTAACATTTTCCAAATTAGCAGCCACGTCAGAATGTTTCACTATTCTGCCAGCTGCGAAATCGAGCTCATGTTGGCGTAGTTTGCCTATACCTGTTATTTGATACCCTGTACTGGAAATTTATCCTCTGGAAATTTTTCGTTTTTTTTTCGTGTTTTTCTCACAAAATATAAAGAACCGGTTTTTTCGCAACAAAACTTACGAGTACGGATTTCGTTCATGCAGTTCTATCTTGTGAATTGCCGGTGAAACTTTTTATCTCGTCATTAAAACTGCGCATTCTGAAGTTACCACCTCGAAAAAACGGTTTTTCTCAAGCAAACGTTTTTTCCGAGTCAAACGTTGGTTCGTCTGTTAAAATAGGGTGCATTTGGGCAAAATGTGGTCCAATACTTTGTGAGAAAAAGTCATGTTGGATAAGTCGACAAAAACACATAAGAAAAGTTTTGTTTTGGTCCACGATTTGAGCGACTGACATCGCGGCTTCCCATTTTTTGGAAATTTCGAAATTATTCCCATAATTTTCATATTTTCTCGTGGAAAAATATTTTTTCGTCTGTTGGCCTCTGGAAAAAGCGGTTTTTTTCAGAAAATAAGCTTTTTTTCCCATATTTTACTATAGCATGTTCGTGTTCCAAAACCGTGCGTTTCCAGGACAACAAAAACATCTACAGTCCGCTGCCGGTGATGTCAAAGTCGCGTCTCAGCAACCGCAGTGTGGACGCCGTTTTGGACACAGTCGCCACGCCGTGTGATATTGCACCACCGCTGCAGCTCAGCCCGCAAGATCTGGGGAATTGTAATTAGAATGTTTGGAATTTAGTTTCAGCCGCAGATGATACTTGTGATTCTGTTTTTAATCAGCGCGCAGGGGAATAGAGGATTGTTACATTAACGCTTTCTCATAGCATCTCCTGTCTGCGAACAACTTTATACGTTTGTCGAATTTTCTAGTATTTCCTCAAACAAGGCAAGACCCAGACCGTGGACCGGTCACCGAGCTTGAAAACAGCTTTTGTGTTCGTTCATTTAAAGCGAAATTATCCTTTTTGCAGCGCACAGCCCGAGTGCTGTTGCTGCTGATGCAAATGCCAATTCCTCTCTCTCTGCCACTGGTGCAACATTGGTTTCGGACACGGCAAATTACTACGAATCGATTGTTACGAACAAGGAGACCGAGAATGGTCCCGCCTCCAGCGGGGAGCTGAATGGCAATAATTCTCTCACGCCAACACCGCCGTTGGACGCTTCTGCTACCGCGACACATACTCCCGATGGTATTGATGTTTTTTTGTTGGATTAAAATTGGTGATCATATGACTCATGACTATGAGGACGAATGAAACGAAAATAATTTCTAGATTCAAGAATGAGTGGATCCGGTCGTTTATAGCAGCTTCAAGCGCTGCGCATCGTTGTGAAAACAGTGTCACATTAGTCGCGTGAAACGATGTCAATCCTTTCGACTTATCAGCGTAAAAGTTGTTCCGGAAACAGATATTATGTATAAAGGAAATTGTTGTCGTTAATTGCTGGAACCAGTAGATGACGATAAAAGGGATGTGTAGCAGTATTATTATTTATTTCTTATAAATATGACTATGATCTATACTAATAGAGTAGTAAAAGCTGCATATATAGTTTCGGACCCTTTCATGAGACTATATATGTCACAATGCATCCGCACCTCTTCTGCCTTATTTAACCTTCTTCTGTTGTGTATTTCTGATGGGGGTGTCGACGCAATAAACCAAACCAACCATAAACCGCACAGGAACTAATGTGTGACCCAGGCAGGATTGATCCGGTCACCTGTGAACTCGACCCACAGAAACCGTAAATTACACATACATAAACGTAAACATGAAAGAGAAAATTTGCTTTGAGATTTCCTCTTTTATGTAAACGTTCGTGTGAACCGGTTTCTGTGGGCCGGGCCGAAGTTTGCCAACATGTTTTGTTCGTCAACGGCGGAAATTAATTAAGGGCAAACTACGCCAACACGAGCCCGATTTCGAAGGTGGTGCGTGTTCAAAACGAATAGAAAAAGAAAATCATCATGCTCCACTTTGTATTCTTCAACGTGTAACATTTCCCAAATCAGCAGCCACGTATGAATGTTTCACCAATCTGCCAGTTGCGAAATCGGGCTCGTGTTCGCGTAGTTTGCCTTTAATTTTCAGGTTACGCAATAATCAACAAAACCTCTGCTCGACGAGTGGATAATGCTCAACATGACGAAAACAATGTTGTTTCCGACCCTGCACCCGAACGTTCAACCGATCCCACCCCAAAGTCGCCGCCGCCATTGCCGGAAAGAACGGTGAAACATCGTGATGCCCTACCTGACACTTTAGCGCCCGGTTTTCATACTGGAACACCATCTCCCGGTGAACACCAATATGGAACTATAACTTCGAGTGGTGAGTTTTTTTCGTGTTCTTGTTATTTCAATAATTTTCTGCCTGTTTTTTTTTCTGTTTCGATGTTCAGCGATAATTTTAGGACCGAGCTTAAGCCAGCAAGAGAACCCCTATGATCAACTGACCGATCAGTATGCAAAATTGACAACTATGACCAGCGCTGTGCCGCAAACAGTTGCGGAACCGTTGGCGCCTCATTCCGATCAGCACCATAATGGTTAGCTGTTTCGTATTTTGTGGTTCTTCAAAAATCAGCTTCTAAAAATTTCTAATTTGAAAATCAAATGCGACGATGTCAAGCTTGTTTGGTTATGTGTGACGAAGATAACGGAAATAACAACCGTAGAAGAATGTTTTTGAAGCGAAGCCGAACATTTTTCGAAGTCTAAAAACTGCTCGCTTGTTGTGAACGGTTATTTATTCCAGAGCTCGAGCAGAATCGTGTCAGTCAAAACACCGCGGATACAACATTGAGTTCGCGTGATTCTCACGCCTCGACCGGTGGTGGTGGTGGTACCGATCTGAGCATGGCCGCCTACGATAATGTGGTGACGATGCCTGCGTCAGCACGGTGCGCGACTGAACGACCGGGCTCAGACCAGAACCTCAGCGATGATGGGGATTCGCCGTATGCCAGTCCGCCGGCTGTTCCCCGACCCGTTATACACACTTTCGCAAGTCGATCCACCAGTGTGGGAACGCACAAGGCCGAAAACCCGTATGACACCATTGTAAACGTGAGGAGCTGCTATGTGAACAACTTATCGAAGACGGAGCCGCATGCGCCTCAGGTGCTGTTTTTTAAAGAACCGCTTGAACTTTCCGGCCAAGCGCTCTATTTGGGGCTGGGTCTTGGCTAGGGTTAGAGAGATGTCGGTGTCGGGTGTCGGGTGCCAAAAAAGTGTAGGTTCAAGTTCAAGTTCAAGTTTTTTATTGCATCAGAAGCAACATGGTAACGTCAACAACACGCATAAGCTGGACAGTAACGACGAAACCATAAATAATTACAAGTGTTTAGTGGGCCAGTGGATAGTTACGGATCGAGAGATGTGGATGATGATAAGGAGCAAAAAACACAGAAAACACAGAAACACAGCATGATCGGTCAATTACATTTCACACACGGACGGAATAAATTTCACTGGCAGCAATCGCAATTTGTACAACAATTCAACAACCAAGCTTTGCGAACGAATGACTCCTTTGAATGTGCCCATTCGCAGGAAAACAGCAAAATCAGGTAAAGCATTGTAAAGATGGGACATGATAACAATAGCACTGGTAGCGAGAATATGAGTTTTAGCACGTGGGATACAAATGGCACGAGAATGATTAAGACGAGAACTGGAGCGAGAATTGGAATCAGAAATGAACGAAATAGAGTCAACAGGAGCAGCACGAATACCAAGAACATAAGAATGCATCAATCTCAGACGACGTTTCATGACAGTGACACCCACATAATCAACACCAAACATTGAACACAACTGCGAATATGACACAGACCGATCATAATTGCCAGAGAACATGCGAATAATGGATTTTTGTGTTCTTTCCAACAAATTACGTGAATAGTCATGAATAGGATAGGTCACCTCACACGAATAGCACATGACAGAGCAAATCAAGGTTTGATACAGATAACGCATGACAGACACAGGTAGATCATTACGAAAGGTACGGTACCGGTGTCGGGTACCCCCAGATGTCGGGTGTCGGGTTTTTTCGGACCCGACAGCCGACACCCGACACTTACGGTTCAAAACATCAGTATTGCTGAGAGACGAATTTTGACAGAAAATTTTCTTCGAACCAAATGTTTCCGAAGACGTAGAATGTGACATTTTGGTGTTTAATTCGTGTGAAAGTGCTTGAATTCAGTAACTTGAGGCAAAAATTGCACTCATGATGCAAATGAGCAAAAATTTGCCTGGTTTTGGTCCAAAAACAGGTGTCGGGTGTCGGGTTTTTTTCAAAAACTAGATGTCGGGTGTCGGGTTTTTTTTTGCAACTGTCGGGTGTCGGGTGTCGGCTTTTTTTCTGAGATGTCGGGTGTCGGGTACTTCCAGATGTCGGCTGTCGGGTGTCGGGTACCCCCCCCCCCCGACCTCTAACCCTAGTCTTGGCACAGGCAATCTTTGTTTCACGGACATTTTGCGATAGAGTTGGAGCACTAATTTCGACCAGCATAAGACTGTTCCACCTTGCCGCGCGAACAACTTTCACGCTGGTCAAAATTAGTGTCCCGTCGCAAAATACGGGGATATACAAAATTTGCCCATGCCACGTCACAGTCCAACCGTAGTGGCAGCGCTTGCCCGTAAAGTTGATGCGGCTCAACTATTAAAGTCTTGATCTGAAGCTGGAACAGACTTCTTGCACCGCATGATCTTGATAATTCAGGCATGCACAGTCGGTGCGTCACTCAAAGAACGACAAGCGATACAATTGGGACAAGAGATACGCGATGGGCAGACAAACGTGGATGTGCGATTCGACGATATAAGGGACGGGGTTGCCCTTGTGGAGATTGGCGGATGGTTGTGGTGAGTTTAGTTGTTGAACACTATTGGTACAGGATCTGGCACGATTTCAAATTCATCAAAGCAGGCCTTCTCTGAAGGGTGGTTATTCCGGTGTGTAACATCAACATGCCTCCGCAGCGTATCCCGACCAAGACATTCATGCCACGTTCATTGCGTCAGGCTTAAAATCGCTGAGCGCCGACTTTGGTCACATCCAGAACAGGGATTTCTTGCATGCAAACGTACGAAATACTTCGGGACATTCACAGAAAGTGTTCTGCGCGTGAATAATCAGGAATCCAGCCGTGAAAAATGCTCTCACATTGATTCCTAAGAATGGCGGTACTTCATTTGCATGATTGATGCTTCTTTCAGGGTTGCCGGCTGGACCGAGTCCTGTTACAAGTCACTGTTGCGTTTGTTGCATGTTGGCGATAAAATCCTACGGGTCAATGGTCATGAAGTACGCTCACTCAACACGTGGACACCTGCCCTGTATGACTATACGCCTGGATCGCTGGTTTGTCGGGTTTTATTTTAGAAGTACACAGTATAATGATTATTTTAATTTTTTAATTCTTTAAAACTCATAAAAATTACTTTTTGTTTCCATTCAGGTGCAATTAACTATTCATCGGCTGCCGAATGCTCGTGTGCATTCGATACGCAAAGAGTCGCCGGAGGAAGATGTCGGTATTGTGTGTGACTTGAAGAAAAATATCGTGCGTCTAATTTTTGTGACTTTTTTCAACATTTTCACAGTTTTCACAAAAAATAACGAAATTGTGCTCGCAGATTCACAGCGTTGTGCCGCACAGTAATGCACATCTGGCTGGTATGAACAGTAAATGCACGAAACACTCGCATTGGGTGATCACAGAACTAAATGGTCGACCAGTCAGCATGTTCAGGTGAATGAGTTATTATTTTTGATTACTTTATTTTCTCTTTCGTTCCATTAGATTCTGTATTTTTAGCAAAAACGGCGAAGCGTATCAGCGTTTGCAAGCGCGCGGCAAAGAGCTGACCGTGGTTGTGCAGCCGGAGGATTTCATAACCGAGCTGAAACGCCAACTAAAGGGCATGAAACATTATAAACAGTTTACATTGATGGAATAATATGCATTGTATTTTACAATGTTGTTTGTTATGGTTGGCTTTATGTGTTGTCAGTTTTGTTACAAATTTTTCAAAATTGTATTGTAGTCAGTTCTGTTATTGCATGCATTGTTTTACATTCCTCTGGTCGCTATTATAATCATTCATTCATCCAAGGTCACCCTGTTTGATGCAAAAAACGCTTTTTTTATGGGTCACTTTTTATGCGCTTTGTGTTTCTATCGGCTTTTTTCAGAATTTTTGAATGATCTGTGATCTCAGCGTTGGTTGATTGATGCAAATAAACGCCAAATAAGCTTGCCTCGTTCGATATTTCATTTTTACCGATTGTATTAGGGTTGTAAACGCCCACTGGGAGCAATAGTTCCAGTTTTTCTTCGAAAGTCTAAACTAAAACTTATTGATTTTTGTTGTCATTGTAGTCCATTCCGCCCAATTATCTCACTGCCAGCTGGTATGGCGCATGACAGTCAAAAGAAGGTGCAGGAGTCGGTCACGGAGATGATGTTGGATCTCGATAAACGCACGTTACGAACAATGCAGGTTTGGCATGTTCGCTGCCCTTTTTGTGATTGAAATCGTGACTGTGAGACTTGTGTGCTGCATTCCGCCAGCTTGGGCTTTGTCGCCATACCCATCAGTGATGGTTTGGGCCGAAAAAGGTGCATCTCGCCAGTGAATATGGTCACCGGGCAATTCCTATTGCAAAGAAGAAGATTCAATTAAGTCCTGTTTCATCAGCCAGGCAGATCAGCAACTTAGCTGTCGGTACATAAGGAAACGAGCGTGACTGACCGCAAACTCAAAGGCGCACGCGTTACATGTAGTGGAACGTAATTTACTATTGTCAAGCACTCAGTAGCTGGAATAATGTAACAGCGGTGAGTTTTGCCCGTTTCGGCCTGTTGTCACAGACGGGCGAGGTGCCAGGCCTCGTCGGTGCGAACAGCTCTGGCTAAAAAGGACTTCGGGCGGATCTTATTGCGCACAAAAGTGCAAGCCAGCGACAGAGGGCAACGGGTAATTAAACTACAAGTTAGCCACACTCCACTGGTATCAATACGTTACAATAATCTGGCAGCAATAATAATGGAAACAAGCAGTCCAAGTGGTTTAAAGTTGGCTTAGCTGCATTATACTGTGGGCACTGACGGTTGGATACTGTATGTACCAATAACTAGTTGTAGTGCCTGATCTTCAGGGTGACATGCACCGTTGCGCAGCCCAATGTTGCGACAACATGCGCAGTTCGACCGATGACGTACAGAATTGTATTGAACGCTGTCAACGACCGGTCATTAACGCTCAACAGGTCATTGAACAGGAAATGATGACATTGCAGGTGGGCTCACGCGGGGGAGGAATTTTTTTGTTTTTTTTAGTTTTTTTTTACTTTGCGTTGCGCATTTCTCGTCGTACCCGGATGGGTGTCATGATCCAAAAACGGGACAAATTCACACGTTGTCTTAGCGGACCGGCTAACAACTTTTCGATCACGTTAATATTCCTCCACATGTTAGTGGATGCAGGGTTAGATGACCAATTTGGGCTTATATTACTGTCGTCAACGTAGATCGTCAGCGTTTGTCGTCCGTCAACTCCCCTTGTATGAGTTCTCGCGCTCATTTTGAGCCGCTTGAGTTTTGAGTTGACGAGAGAGTCGACCACTTGAGTTGACGACTGTACGATTGTGCTCAAAAATTCCGCCTATGGGTTGTGTATGGAACTTCCGGTGGTGCTTGTATCCTTGCATAAAAAGGTAAAAATATTTCAATGCGTAACATTGTATGGCGACTTCAAAATAAAAATTATTACGTTTTTGCCGTATTCGTTCGTTTGGAACAATATTCTACAAATCAGAGCTTTGTCACCAGTTGCAGGGTCGTCTAACGCGTTGTGCACAAGATTGTCATGATAAAGTTCGCGACAAATACCCCGCTGAGGCCGGCAACAGTACTGATGTAAGTGTTACAATCGAACTTCCGATCTGAGCCTGCACAGTGCACTGGCCTTGCTCTTTCAGGCTCAGCATATGCTTGATGACTGTGTGGCGCGCTGTGCCGATGATCACATTAAGCTACTGCCAAAGGTCAGGGACAATATTGATAGAAGCTTGAAAAGATAGACCTTGATTCAGTCGTTATTTTGTTAGTTTTACAGATTTTTGTTTTTTATTATGATTAGTTGGCTGTCTAGCTATGGTGCGTTCTGGATTCCTTGTTTTGTGAATCATGTAAGTTTTTTGTTCATGTTTAGCTCATTTGTTAGATTCTTACTTACTCTACTCATTATTGTTGCGCACAATTTTGTTAATTTGTTTGGTTTTTGTCTAGTCAGGACAATTTTTATGCAAAAATGCATTGAAAAATTCAAAAGAGTAGATTTTATCGCAGAACATTGAGGGAAACGTGTGAAACAAACAAGTGAAAACATCATAATATATTTATATATACGACGCACTTTTGTGCAAAAAAACTGTCATGTGCAAGATTTGGCAAATTTCGTGTTGAAGAGACAGGCGAGCGATTCTTGCATGGCCTTTTGCTGCAAACATAAAGTCATGTTTACTTTTTTTTCAAAAAAAATTAAAATTTACCTGTCCCATTTCGATGAATTCCTGTTGCGATATCATGCCGTCGTGGTCCGTATCCATTTTCTGCAAAAAAAATGTCCATTTCAATAACATTAGTGTCTTGTTCTGAAGAGTACTTTGCAGGCTGCGTGTGTGCATGCGTGCCCGGTTCAGACATGTACTGCATTAATATTCTGACTACCTGACTCACCAGAAACACATAATTGACGTGGTCCTTTATGCTGTCGGCCGTTATCAATGGAATCGCGTGTGGACCCATCATGGCGTAAATGCTCGTCACGACCTGAAATTACAAGGATTCAACATGAAAATCAGGTGCACCAAAAATGTCCCAACGAAAACCAAAGCTGCACCTGAGAAATGTCTTCCTTGGTCAGAACGCCATCTTTATCAACATCGTATAGCTGATAAATCCACATCATTTTCTCATCGTATGTGCCACGCGACAGCACTGATAGACCGATGCAGAACTCCTTCAGTGTGAAAGTAATGGCCGATTGTTTAGTCGCTGACCGAAGTGGTCAACGCTGATTGTCAACGCATGGGCCAAAGCAGACCGAAGACAATAAACCTTGTGATTTGCAGAGATTATGCACGCAACGCATGGGGCAGCATGAACTTTGAGGCAATCAGGCAAAATATTGTTATTGTATAAACATGTTGAATTTGATTTGGAGCACAATTATAATTGCCTTGCCATGGTTGCAGTCGTGGTGCGGCGTGCGTGCCGTCAAAGCTGACACGGCCCATGTTGCTGTGTATGCAAAAAATGGACTTTCACTGCGGCATCGGCCAAAACTGCGTGATGTATAAGCATGTCCATTGCGCAACGCACCCCAGGATCAATTGTGAAGCGCGTGCACCATCCTTACAACGAGCATGATAACGTGATATTGTTCCTATGCCACACACAATATTCCATGAAACTTTGACAACACTCCATGACGCAGTACGGTACAAGAATGCGATTTCTGCAGCATTTGTGTGTTTTTCCGACCTGTTATCACAGACGGGCACCAGACAACGACCTCATAACCATTCGCGTTTCATCAGAAAAAAACTTTTTTGAAGAATCACGTTGTGAAACATCACCCACTCACGTCGAAGCTAATCGACCCATTCGCGTCAGCATCGAACGTGTTGAACACGTGTTCGGCATAGCGACCGGAATCTGAGAATTTTGAAGAGGTCACCTTGATGAGTCAGGCAAAAATGAACTTGCAAACAAATGAAAACCGACCGCCACGCGGAAAGAATTGAGCGTAGATGTCCTTGAATTGATCGATATCGACGATGCCGCTGGGACAGCTCTGAAATTTTCATGTGTTTGTGAAACATCACGCAACTGCGGAATGCAGGACATGGGATATGAGATAAACTGACAATATACTGGGATGTGATTATCGAGCGGTCACTCAGATTGCAACTGACATTTGACATGGACATTTGCTGCTGTTATGTCATATGCATGTCAACATTTATAGTGCAAAATAGGTGGAATACAGGACATCTCGCCAGCCACTTGTGGTTTGGTGACTACCGAACTTCGTGGTCTGATCATGTCCAAAAAAGTGTTTCTCTTGATTATGCGAGATCATAGTGGCTCAGTGTCAATGATCGTCCAAGGGACATCGCACCAAACTGAAATGCATCAAGTTCATCAACAATAGTCTTATCTGCTCCCTTCACGCTGTAAAATTTTTCGCCTTCATAAAAAAACATTTAGCACAGGTCGGCACATCATGTGAAAATATTGTGCGAACCTCTTTGAAGCCCCGGTACAGCATCTGCAGCTCGCGTTTGGAGAACTTTGTGCTTTTCAGCAGATCAGCCATTGTACCCGGTTTGTAGCGGAACAACGGCCCTAGGTCGTCGTCGGGCTCGGTTTCTGAAAAAAATTAGAACAAAACAACTTTATTGAACAAAAATTCTGTCGCTAATCAAGAAAACTGTACTAACTTAGTCGCCGAAACGCCAACATTTTCAGGCTGTCAGCAGCTCATATTACTACGCTCTCTTATGAGGGACTCTATGGTCAGATAATAATTTTGAACCGGAGCTTGAGCAAATAAAATTCTCAGCAACACGTTTGATTTATGAAAAAATGCGATGCGCAGCAGTTTTTTTGTGTTCGATGAAATAAAACCGGGTTTCTGCCTGGTTTTCTAGCGCTGTCTTGTGATTATGCGACGTGAAATAATACCGAATGCTTGCTATTTGCTCAAGGAAACGTGAGCTCCAAACAAAACATTATTATTTTATTATACACTCTTCAGCGGTGCGCTTGGGACAAAAAACATGAAATAATAATGATGAAGATCACATCTGGATCTCTGAATCTTATGACATTTCAGCACACGTTCGCAGCATCACGCTCATAACCAAGCAAACAATGATCATATAATTTTTCATTAACAATTCTTTTGCTCGAGAATCGTAAAGTGGAGTAAAAAATGGAGCCCATACCCGGGTTTAGGGAGCGCACCATGATCCGAAACGGGAAGAAACAGAGCAGGGCTCCACACCTGCCACGGAAATAAGACATGAAGCCTGCTAGGATGCACTTGTGGCCATTTCATGTTCTGACGATGAGACGCTTAATTCCGCACAGCAGCAGCCAGAAGCTTAGAGACGGACCAGACAGCTTTGATCCGACAAGATCCTGACCAACGGACGCCGGTGCACTGGGTCACCGTCAGGCAACTACATATACGTGAATCAACCCTAACTAACTAAACTAACCATACGCCAACTTTCGTCGATGTTTCTGTATGGTACGAGAGACACCCTGACCCATCAAGACCACCTCACTGATGCTGATGTTTCATCCGCTGACGGCAAATCAAATTGAGATCCCATACTGTTTCGAAAATTTCAGATCACTCTTGTTGTGGATTTATGGTTTGGGGGTAATTCCTTGCAATGCTTGTGTCACTATTGATATGGCAAACGAAAGAAAAGCTGCGGATTGTCGTCTGAAACAGAGACCAATGGTTGAAGTTATTTCAGTGAAATTCAATATGTACGGAGGTAGGTAATATGTACAGTATATTATGTATTCTGCTTCACAGGATTGTAAATTTTTCATAGGTTGTCATGAAATTATTTTCGTGTGCTTCATCCTGGACAACTAACCAGGGCCAACAACTGCCATCTAATCACAAAGCTGCGGACAAAAAGAACCAAGCAACACTCGGACATTCCAGTCACTCAAGAGTGCATACCATCGAGTCACAAGTCAAGACTGGAAATGTTCAATTTCCACCACCGACAAATGCTATACAGTTTCTATATGGTTTGACAGGTTCTCTCTCGACCCAGGAAACATTAAACCGAATCAGGATTAAAGAAAGTGCTTGTACACATATTGTATGTATGAAGCTGAAAATTTCGCCAGCATAAAATTTACGAGACAACGGGACCGTTTCCGGTTACGGATTGCCGAGAGGATAGCGTCTAACGTATTTTGCGGTCATCCTCCATGTTTGCGGAATTTCTGGGGACGCAGACAGGTATATGTACACATACTCTGGCAATTCTTTTGGGAGAAACTTTTACCCTTTTCAACCGCGTTGCCTGATCCGTAAAGCGCGTTATGCGTGCACTGGGTGGGTACAGAAGTCACGTGACCGCTATATAGCCGGTGCACGCATCATGCGCTTTACGGATCAGGCAACGCGGTTGAAAAGTTTCTCCCAAAAGAATTGTCGGAGTATATGCATGTAAACATATAATTCCAAGAAGCACAGACATTTAGTAAATGGCGAGTGGCTGACCGGAATGCGGATCTTGAAGCTTTTGTTTCGCAAAAATCGAGGGGACTGAAAAAATATCCGAAAATTACACTGTGTATTCCAAACATGGGGGATCCATTCATATTGACGCCACAATCAACAACAACGATACTTCAAGTTGTGCATTTATCCAAACCCAAACCAGTAATAGGCGACAACCGAACCGAAAAAATTCAGTTGCAAATGTCGGTGCTTTGTCATTTTTCCCCGATGACTTGACACAAAGCTTGAAGCAGGAAAAACAAAAAAAACGGCGTGATACGGGGCGGCAAACGAAACGACACTTGTCGTAATATCGTGCGGGAATATTAGAGTTGTATAGTTGTGCACTTACTTGTTCGAAAAGTGCTTATGTTGAAGCACTGTAGATAGTGAGTAGGTACATTGTTTTTCGGACCGAAGTCGCCACAAGGTAATGTGTGGCAGAGACAGACAAGCACACGCACCCCAGCGCGCTAAGTCGTATTGTACGCAGTTACGTACATGCCTACCACCAGACACAGGTTAGCTGTGGTTTGGTGACTTGTTTGCTCAGCTTTCTTGCGCACTGGATTTTTTAAGTCCCGGTGATCATACCATAGCAGCAGCAGCAGCAGCACATAAAACCAGACATGATGAAATATATAGAGACCGGTTTATTTTGTTTGCGAGTGGGTAATCCAGGGTTGCAGCTACGTAAAAGTTTTGAAAATGCCTTCGATAACGAAATCGGATACTAAACGTATCTAATGAATCAGTGGGCCGCATCATCTTTGAAGGCAAGTGCATCGGCATGGACTTTTGCCTTGGAATGGGCAAATTTTGGTTGGGCGGTATTTTGCAATAGAGTTGGCTCAGTTTACTACACGTTTATTTGTTGCAGGCAGCAACTTTTACGCTGGTCGAGATTAGTGCTCCATTCAACTCCATCATAAAATACAGTTCAACCAAATAAATTTGCCTGTGCTCAACCCAAATCCATGTGCCAAGTACATGCCAATGAGTTTGCCTTCAAAGTTGATACGGCTCAATAATTTTTGGGTACACACAGAGATGAGCCATCCTCGGAACCAGTACCCTGTGATGTGAGTATCAACGCTCAAGCCATTTGACTGATGTTATGTACCCCACAAGACGTTTATGACGCCAGTGAGAAAGAAGCAAAAAATATACAAACAACTACGAAAAAACCGATGTTAAACCTAACTTTGATTGGCACTTTGCGCAGTCGCACTCGCAGAACACAATTACGCGAACCAAAAAATTACATATGTAATTTCCGCGGAGCTCATCCGATTTTGGCTAGGAATACGCATGGCTGCTGGTCTGTTTGTGATTGATGAAAGACTATTCTTCTTGACAGACCAAAGATTTAGGGATACAGCGCTTTTGGGTTTCAGTTGTGTGCAGTTCATTCCTCACATTTTCGAACCATATTCGGTGATCTTTAATTTTATGGGTGTTTTTGCCAGCCAACGTGAAATCGAATAAGGATCGATAAAGTTATACAGTACATTATGAACTTGTGGGATATAGGACTAAAGTGATACTGTACTTTCCAAATTCCAAAGCTGTAATTTGGCCGAGAAAACAAGTAATAAAAATGTAAGCATACACCAACTTCCATCTCCAGCAAGTGAGAATTCGGCACCCATTTACAGAGTAGTTCGTCAGTTGCAGTTTTGGATCATCAGAATAGGTCGCGCGCGTCTTTTATGGGAAGGAGATTTTTATGGGTCACGCATTTTTTATTATTTTAAAGGATAGATGTATGGAGTCGGAGGAAGCACGAATGCACACCTAGACGTGACGTTTTTCAAAAACTTGAATTTTTTTACAGGTCTCGTCGTTTTTATATACCTCGTATACATTATACGGAGGACGTTTGAAACATCGTAAAGACATCAGACTTTGCAGTGATACACATGTTTGGAATGACCTTTGGAAAAAGTTGCTAAAAGCCCGATAAACGTGAAGTTATATGGACAAAACTCCACACCAGTCTTGGTTTTGGTGATGTACATGTCTGGCCATCACGTGCTTACAGCGATTTTAGGATCCGTAGGATTTTAGCCATGTAGTCAGAAACGCAAATCCGGATCCAGTTGGGGCCAAAGGGACCATGCCACCCCCTTTGGTAAAAGTCGCTCGGGAAAAAGGTGCTCCACGACCCCCCCCCCCCCCGAAGTCGCAGGAATTTCAGTCCATACACGTACATAAGTCCGTAAACTGCGCGCTTCGCGCGTCAGGTTTGCCCAGATGATGTTTGGCCGTCGCGCAATAAAAGATGCCAAAATTTCGTTCACAGCCGTATTGCGCATATATTTTTTTAAAAAAATAAACATATTCTACACAATCACAA
>JASAMV010002540.1:0-26822 GCA_030248065.1 Rhynchonema sp. JSB1_4 | reverse complement strand
CAGCATACTGATGACGGGTGTTCAATTGCTCAATGGATCGTGTTGGATTGGTCGTGTGATGGCACCTTCATCTATCAATCTACCGCGTGGACTGGTGCCGTCGGGGTCTAACTGAAGCAGCTAGCAAGAGGGACTACTCGGACCCTGGCTAGTAACTATCCTGCTGGCAGGATGGTTGGCGGGACTGTCACTGAGTACGGTGCTTGGCAATGCAAGTGTCGGTTCACCCTTGGGTGGGGAGCCTTCGGGCGAAAAGTGACAGGACGCTTGCGCTGGCGTTGGTATGCAGAAAAGTCTTATCTTCAAACTCCTATCCGTCACAACGCTCAGCTTGCTGAATCACTCTGGTCGCGGTCAGCCAGTTAGACCTCGGCATGGACAGCGAACGACAACTTCAACGTCAATCAAGTGCTCAATTCTGCTGCTCAATCGATCGCTGTATCGCTCACGAGGTCGTTCGCTCAGGCTGGATGGGGGAGATGTGACCCTCGCGTGTGCATGGTGACACTGCTACTGGATCAAGTTGACTGCCACTCCTCCGCCTGCTGACTGAAAATGTGATTTCTCTTGTATTGCGTTCAGATTATTCTGAGTCTGAGTTCGTTTCGTCGCTGGCAGTCGGAGAAGATTTTATATTGTTTGTTTCGTTGCGTCGTCGTGCCGTTTACGTTTATTTCTATTTCATTTACTGTTCTAACCCCGGATAAAGTGTGCTGAGCTAGCGCAAGAGGGGGTTCAGTTCGAGCGAAGCGAGAACTGCAGAAATTGCTGCAGCCAGCTGAATTGGCTGGCCTGTTTGACTTATATTTTGTGTGTGCAATTATTTCAGGTCAAACATTCTCCTTTTATAGCTTTTAGACGAAGAAAGAAGACAGAAGAAACAAGAAAGAAGAAAGAAGACAAGAATCGAAAGGAGTCAGAAAGCGTGGCCTTGAGGAGGTCGGCTGAAAAGAGCCAGCAGAGCAGTCTTGAGAAGGCTGCGTGTTCCCGTCGGATTTGGTCAAGAATCCGACGGACGACTTGTGGACGATTGGAGAGCGTGTTTGTGAGTGTCAGTGGCTGCACTGGGAGTGTTGCCTGGCTGTGCTCGACGAGACCGAGTGCGGCGCGATCCTCGTGGGAGTGCTTGGACGGGTGTGCTCCCACAAGATCACACATCATCAAATGCAGCTTTTATGAGCTACATAGTCAGTTTTCGTTGCTGGTAGTGGATGGTCGTGTGGTTGACTGGTTTGGGTGGACTGGCCCCTTTTAGCCACATGGTTCAGGACAACTTATTTGTGTCCCCACTCACAACGTAGACGCTAGTCGTGGTCCTTTTGCGCACTTGGGTGTTAGTCCCTAACTATTTAGTACAGCGAGTGGCAAAATGGTTTAGACATTTGTGTGACATAGTTGACTGCTTTTGACTGTGAATAAGATTGTGCAGCCCCGCTATTTGGAATACCCGCTATTTTTACATTTTTTCGACAGGCGAAATCGATCTTTTTTACCATCGACTCAGATTCCGCACAAAGCAATCAATGCAACTGAAAATTGCCGCATTGAGCTGACGAGCGATCCATACAGTCGAACTCAACACCACACGTGATGGATCCTGCGCTCTCACTAATTCCGCAATTTCGAGGTGATGCAACCGACGTCGACGACATTCATGATTGGCTGGCCAACTACAACAAGGTCATGCGTGCGCTTGGCAACACCGATCAACAATGTGCACAAAAGCTGCCTCTCTTCTTCGTTGGCAACGCCGATCACCAACTGCAGCGATACACCGACGAAGTCAAAAACAACTACACGGAGCTGTGCGAGCAACTGATCACTGACCTGGAACTACCACACGCCAAACAACTGCAGCACGAGATGTTCGACAACCGCAAGCAGATCTCCAGTGAAACAGTGACAGCGTACGCAGCACAAATGGAAAAACGTTTCCTGAAATTGTATCCCGATACGACCGACACACGAATGGCACTGTACTCTCGTCTCAGGAATGGCTTGCTTCCTATCTACCGTGAACAACTGCTGCAGAGTGACACCATCCCAAAGGATTACAACAGCATTCTTCAGCGATTGCAAGAAATGGAAAGCGGTCGGATATTCTGGTCTTCGCAACTAATGAGCGCGAGTCAACTGAGCGATCTCCCTTGGACTCAACCAACAATGCCACCACTCCCATGGCACCCGCCAATGCAACCGTTGCAGCAACTGTAGTCACAGTCCAACAACCGATACGAAGCTTCCACCGTTGAACAACTGACCGAACGACTTAACAAGACGGAAGTACAACTGACTGAGCGCTGTGCCAAAACCGAATCAGTGGTGCTTGATGTCGTCGAATTAACCAAAACGATGGCGCTGAATAGCCGAGCAACCGAATCACATCATGTCGACCAAAGCAGCAAGCGCAAACATCGTGACAAGGCCCGCAGGCGATGCTACATCTGTCGTCAACGAGGTCACTTGGGATCTATTTGCCACAACAGAGTGCCACGTGATGATCAGGACTGATGACAACATCCGCTAGTTTCGCAACGAAGCGCACATATAGGCTATTCACATAATCAAAACACGTCTGTTGTATCCGATAAGGGTATAACTGTCCCAATCCATTATTGTCCGCCACATAATTTGTCTGTGAGTGGAGGAGAGTTTTGGATTATACAGCAAATTTTTGGCACACATATTTTGTTTCTGGCCCACTTTTGTTTAATTATCTGCAGTAACTTATAGTAACTCTTTCTGGTGCTCGAAATTTTATATTGTTCAATTACAGGCACCTGTCCAGTCCATGTATCTGATACAAACAAGTCTTGTGAGCGGGAGGTTGTGCCTGGACGCCGGTAAAGGTGGACACACGCACCATCCCCCGATGACAGCAAATGCCAACAACCGCTGCCATTGTCGAGTTGACAACTGCCTACAACAGTCAACTCAATTCGGACAAAAAAGCAAACACCCGTCCATGAGGGGAGTGTCGCACCTACCGCGTCAGGGTCTGTCCACCTGCGATCAGACACTCAACTTTGCAATTGAACTGAAATGCTGATAACTGCTGTGATAATTTATTGATTGATTGCCTAACTTCACAGTTTATTTTGTTTCACACAAATTTGTGTTGATACTGCGTATCAACTCATGCAATAGTAGGATATTGCTATGTAGTTTTATACAACCCCTTATTATACATTCACCGATCCCTACTTTCACTCAGTGCTTATCACTGGAATGCTTCTTTGTTTTGGCTAATCCACCCTCTTGCTGTCTACCGATCTTTCCCTTTATATATTTGCCGCCATGAACTTCTTGTTTTCATTATTCTAGGTAGAGGTTGGACTTCGTTCTTGACTACCGACATGCCGCTCTGCGGAGTGGGCTGACGCTCACGACACGTGTGTACTATGTGACATGTAACCAATAAACTTATTGTATTGTAACTTGTTCTTCTATATCAAGCAAGCAACTCAAGGGCGGGACACAATACTAAGAACCCTAAGATTATACATATAATATCGTTATAACAAAAGCACAAGATTCTGGCCTGTTGCTATTCACAGTATCAAAGAGCGGAATTTGTAAAAAAGTTTCGCTCGCTCTTCGCGCCCAAGCGCGAAATTGAAATTTGCCTTCGCTCGCTCTTCGCTCCGGGCGCGAAGAGCGAAGAGCGAAAAAAAGAGCGAAATTTTCAGGCGCGAGCCCATCACTATTCATGACATAAAGTATGTCTCACTAGCTAGTAGTAAGAACTGCTGCCGCAGACGATATCGTCCCTTGTCAAACAAAAAGATCCAAGGGACTAGAAAGAGCCAACGCAGTTAAGGGCGTACATTTATGGCGGGGACTACCAGGTATATGTTAAAAAATACCGGACCTCGAGACTAGGCTTATTAAAAGTTTTATCGCAATCTGAAAAAATACCCAACTCGTTGGTTCCTTTTGCGTGGTCGTGAAATAAACCCCAAGCAAGCGGGTGGGAAAAGTGAATGCAAAATTAAAATTAACAAGTTGTTTTTTTCTGCCCATGATTGTGGTACATGGCGTTTTGTTCGACCTGTGTGTAATTGAATTGAATCTTGAGATTATTACCCACCATTGTCCGCCGTTTAATCCAAAAAAGTCAAGTGATGTCGACGCTCATCCACCATATTCTGCCGAAGCGCTTTTGCCGTTTTCTGGCTTCATGTCGGGACATTAGCCTGCGGTGTTTGTGACAAACAGCCTGCAAAAGCTATCTGAGCTTCCAAAACTGCGTTTTTACGCTTATATTATCCTTTTTATTTTTCAACATGAGTAAATTTTTGCACCTTGTTGCAAGTTTGTACCTTCCCAGGTTGGCACAACCGACTGGATACCTGAGGACAAAGCTCAATATGCTTCGTCCCACCTACCTCTTATGCGAACACGCATGTTCAACAATAGTCAAGTCAAGTAATAACAAGCGCACGGCCAGCCAACAAACCCACACACAAGCCCAGCGCACAAACACACTAACATGATGTTTAAATTCTCAACACTGCGTGGGTGTGCTGCACCACAGGCAGCCTGTGTTTGCCACAACGTGTGAAAAGGGCCAGTTCGGTTTTGGTGGGTGTGGGTTTCCTTTGTTTGTGTGTGGGTGTGTTGATTGCCATGCGATGGGTTAATTTCACACGAAAAAAAGGATCCAACTTGATGGGTCTTTGTTACTTTAAACGTTGGGGCTTTTTTTGACTGCGTCAAAACACAAAATGTTTCATCGCGCTCAAATGGATACACATTTGAATATGTTTACTGTTGCAATTTCTTGGACTTGTCAATGGTGATTTTATGTCAAGAGATCACTCTGCCAACCAAAATCACTAATATTTTACAGTACCGCCAACTTTCAATCCCACTTGCGCTGATGCGTTGGTTATTTTTGTTTGACAAGGGACGATATTATGTCAAAGATCCGTTTACATTAAAAAAGAGCAAAAAATTCCACTGAACGAAAACAGACGTTAAACAAAAACATCAAGAAGAATGAGAAGAACAATGAAGAAAACGACGTCGAAAGAAGAACAATATCATTTGAGTGATTGGAATGCAATACGCATTGCAATGCCCGTATTCTATACTGCAGCCGGGACAAGTTCCCGCGGGAGAAAAAGTTGAGGTTTCCCGGAAATTTCCGTTCCGTGACCAATGGGCATTTATGATGAGTATTTGAAACACAGATGCGGTCCACTTTAATTTGCGTGTTTCCAATATGATGAATATAGACTGCTTTTCTAGTGTAGTGCGGAATTCAATATTCAGTGTTCTCTGGTATCGCACCTTTAAGCAGTTTCATCAGGTGGCATATCCTAATGCACCTGGGGCATATTCATCTCTTGTATCGCTATTGTCTGTAATATGAACAAAAGCATAAAAACCCAGAATCATGTGCTTGCATTAATTATGTTCACCTAGAAAGTGTGCACAAAAATTACATTCGCATCAAAAGCGTCTCCAATTCAAACGCTAGTGCAATTTGTGTGTGCCTCAAGGCTGTGGAAAACACACTCACGTGAGCGCCAACCGGGATGTCATTCCGCGCTGAAACCTCAATCTCTGGTCAATGCAGTTAGCGCACATAACGTGTTTCGTTAAACGTTGCTGTGTGTGAAAACACAGTGCTTGAGTTGAGCTTGAAAAAAGGGATATGATTCTGAGAATGCGAGAATGACCAAAACGGAGGAAGAAAATTGTCGAAAAAAGAAAATCACTGTTTTGAAGTGTTTTTGTTGTCATTCGACTCAGCAAAATTTGGGAAATCAGAAAATGAATTGGAACTAGAAACTTCCTTATAAACTTGATGTTTCACGGAATGAAAATTTGCCCCAAATTTTTAGGCTCGGAAAATAAATGACTTGTTTTTGTCATGTTCATTTTGTCATTTCTCTTTTTTATGTCGAAAGAAGACCGAGGCCGTGATGTAAACGTATCAAAGGACGTGAAAATGCAATAAAATGATCAAGAAACGCAAAAAAAATCTGGCCAGGCGGTCGATGTATGGCAGTCGTTTTTTTGTCGTCGGGACACTAAAATTGATTTTTTTGTTATTGTTTCATGATCGATGATCTGAACTGACTTAAATTTGTTACTGGCAGCAGAGAAAAGAAAGAAAGATCGCAAAACAAGAAGAAAACAATGGAAAACAACTCATTTAGTCACCGGACCTAAAAAATCCCCAATTTAGGGTAAAGGGTTTGTTTCCCGTGAAACATCAAGTTTACAAAGAATTTATTAGTTCCAATTCATTTTCTGGCTCCCCAATTTTGCTGAGTCGAATGACACCAAAAGCGCCTCAAAGCACAGATTTTCATTTTTCAATAATTTTATTGCTCTATCGTTTTCGCACATTCCGCATTTTCAGATTTGTGTCCCTTTTTGCAAGCTGAACTCAAGCACTGTATTTGTGTTGATTATGTCACAAGTTGGCGATAGCACCATCGTGTGTCTCGTGCACGAATACATCATATGCGATAACAACACTTTGGAGCGATGTAACGCGTGAGCCCTGGCCCGTTATTGGTGTCAAAAAAGAAAAGAACATTTTGCAAAGCTTGAACTGTATCTTATCCGCCGCAATCGCGGGGGGGTGGGCGCAATTTTGTGGCGCCATCGAAGCACAAGCCGCACAAATTCTGCGTAAATTTGAGCTGTTTGGGGCAAGTGTTGTTGAAGTTGGTGGGGACTTCAAGTTTTCCGCTCGCGCACTGAAGTGACTGAGGCAACCATACATATGTCGTGCGAGCTCCGATATCGGCATTTATTTTGTGATTTCAGGATTCGCTTGGCGATTGTGGCCAGCAGTTAGCCCTGATATTCATAACGTTCAATGTCCTTGGTTAAAGTGCTTATCACGTCACAAATGTGAACGCGTGTTGAGAAGTGACAGAAATGCGGACGAAATGTATATTAGAGCTAACAAATCAACATGGACGACTGTGCTTTTACAACGGATGCCGACAGAAAACTGAAATCATTTCAGTCGCTAGTTTTTCTTGTTTCCGGAATTGGCGTGGAAGGGAATTTGAACACCACAGTTCACTGCGCCAAAACTCATTCCTAAATGGCTAACCTTCGCTCTCTTCACGTGCTCACATCGATTTTTATGAGCTCTGCATCGGCCATGTTCGGGGCTCCCCGGGGAGCCACAAGGGGTGAATTGTCAGCCCGTTAAGCGATCCGCCCCACATGACTTGTATGGGAAGCCCAAGAAATTTTTTTTTTGGTTTCCGCCAAGTGAGTCAGTTTTTTAGTTTTTTTTGCTTTGATTTTTTGGGAAAATAAGACGTAAACTTACAGGAAATCGGGGCAGGCAAATTTCAACTTTGAAAAGCGAGTTCGAACGCAAAACAAGCAGCAAAAACGGGGGAAATCAGTTTTGATTTATTTTTTTTACATATTCGTCGTCGTTTGTGCTAGACAATTCACATTCTATGCACACATGCGTGTCAAACATAGTTCTTCTCAATTGTATGTGTCTGCTAAAGTTTAAAAAAATTCACGTTTTGTGCCAGATTTGCCATCAAAAGTGAGAAAAAGAAATCGTAAATGCATTCTCTTTCATAGGTTAGAAGAGTGTGTGATCCTGCGATAAGGTAAAGGCCCCGTTTTCTACCGTTTTCTATGTGTATCATGTGTTTCTGTGCTTAGATCTTGTTCCTCCGCTAGGTTCTTGTTCTCTTTCTTTCCGTTTTTCGGGTTTTCAGAGTTGGGTGTGTCTGCTCGTTAGCGCCCGTTGCGCTTTATGTTCAACTGCTATCGTTCGTTCATCATTTAATTTGCGTAAAACTAACAATGTGACGTCGCCGCGGAATTGCTTCGTTCAAGTGAAAGAAGGCAAATCCAGCTGTCAGCTTGTCCGACAGCTCCCTAGGTTGCGTTATCGAAATCACCGTTATTGTATATTCCATTTCGCCGGTATTTCGAGTGTGAGTGGCAGTGTTGGAACCGCGTACGAGCCCTGGTTTACATCTGGTGAGCCTCGACAACGACCGAAAAACTTGCAGTCCAACCAACGACGAAGGAGTGCTGTTTTGTTGAGTTCGGGGGTGATTTTTGGACGAATTTTTTGAATTTTTCATCGATTATGACACCTATATTTTTATTGAGATCTCGTCGCCGAGGTCGCGCACAGCAGCAACAGCATCTACGACATCAGCAACTTCGTCTACAACCGTCGCCCCGATCGCCAACAGCCCTGCCACCTCTGACTGCTGGTACTTGAGTGCTCGGGAGGGCAATAGGGTCTGGACCGCCGCAGGTCTGGAAAAGGCTGTGCGAGTGCTAGGTACCGGTTGTTGGAGAGCCGGGCCACATCGAACGTCATCTACAAATCACCGCATCAAAACGAATCGCCGACCAACGGCGACAAAACAACGGAAAAACAACGCCTCATCAGCCGTCTGCGTGAAAAAGTGGTGTTTGTCTGGGGGTCGAAAAAGGAGAGCGGGAACGCGTTCCCGGCGGTCTGCTGACGTGTTTTGAACGGAACTCTGCCCAATTTTAAAAGACAGAACTCTGCCCATTTTTCCCCGGATTTTTCGACATAGTTTTTGGTCGTCGAAGAGCGAAAGTTCAGTATTGGGTGAAAAGTGACGATTCTTGGAAGTCAATTTTTGTGTGTGTTGCGACGCGAACGGGACACGTGTTGGACATTGCAACAACCATCAGACGCCTCCGCAACTTTCCAGACCAACGGCGACACGACATCGGCATCTTGAAACATCAGCTGAGCCGAAAGTCTTGTTAGGTACCCGATTTATTATTAACCTCAAGTATATGGGTAAAAACCGTTATTAAGCTTGGGTGATGTTTCAAGCAAAGACACATAATAATAAACAATACAAGAATACATAGAAACGCATTAGGTTACCTAGGCAGGCGCGCGCTGAGCATAAACAACGCATCTGACTGACTGACCACTGGTCAGCCAGCCAGCTAGTGGTGCTGTGCTATGTTGTGTGTGTATGTGTGCGTACGCAGCGCAGCCTAGCGGGTGGTCTTGTAAATAATAATAATAACTGAACCTATCATTTCTTCTCCCCTTTAAAAAGAAGATCGAGAGACAAAAGTGGAAACAAAAAACATCGTACATAGTAAGAATTGCGGTCAAACAACGTAAGAATTACAAGAAAATCAAAATTCGAAAAGATGTAATTAAACATAAGATACGAAAAACACAAAAAAAAGCATAGAAACATGAAAATCAAAAAAAAATTGATTAAAACAAGTATGTGATCATGTTTTTGATATCAGAAGGTTGTGCGTGTCCAGGTTGAGGTGGGTAAACTAACATTAAGGTAAAAGTTATGTTGTTGCCATGTACCACAAGTTAAGAAGGGTGAAAAACTGTGGGGAGAAAAACTCTTTTTTTTGTCATTAAGTTGTCCAAACAAGGTTCAAACGCTAAGGTGATCAATCCGTCGCACAGAAACTGTCTAGACAATGTAATAGTGTCCAGGGATGGCCAATCCCATGAGAGACAAGGAAAAAACGATACAATTTAGTCGCAAACCAAGAATTGCAAAAAAATCAGCAAAAACGCCGCGCGAACGTTTGTTTGCGTGATTTGCATGTGTGTGCCATGTGAGTGACCAGTTGTGCAGTGAATAAACAGACAGGAAGTCTACGTGGTTGATGATGAACTATTGGAGATAAGGTACTAAAGGGATGGAGTTGGTACTTAGTGGATGAAAACTTGAGCTAAGAAGATGAGGTGTTGTACAGTTAGAGAACAGTTGTGTTTGGTGGTGTTTTAGGAACACTCGTTGTGCTCCCCCTTCTCCTCCATGAGACGGTGAGTCTGAAACTTGCAAAACGACAATACGAAACGTGCAAGAATGTGTGTCAGGCAAGACACGACGATAAGTAAACGGCAAGCGAAGCAATGAGTGCAGCTTGGGACAGAACTAAATACATTGATACGATCAAATTGCAGCGATAACGCGATAATCCACATTTTGTGATTTTGTTGTGACCAACGCGTCCGAATGTGAAGATTAGCCGTCTGACGGCTGCGAAAGATGGTGACGCCTAAATTGTGCAGCAAGTAAACATAACTAACCGAGCGAAAGTAACATAACATAAATTAAGAGTAAAATAAACACTAAAACGAAAGATTTGGCGTGACCGCAATGTGCAACCTGGTTCATGTCTGTCCGATTATGGCGTCGACTTTGTATCGTTTGACGTTTGCCAGATTCTCGACTTGTGTATTTCCGTTGGCGTCGACATGAACAGACGTAGGGGTCACTTTAGTGACTCTGTACGGACCTCGCCACGCGGGAAGCAGCGAGTTCGGTGGCGGCCGATAGATGAGGCACTGGTCTCCAACTTGAAACGGGTTGGTTTTGTGCGGCAGGGGGTCGGCGTAGGTTGATCGAGTTTGAGCGAGATTCGTTGCGGCTTCGGTCCATACTCTTCTCAGGTTAGCTTGCACGTGGGCTTCGTAGGTTTCAGCATCGATCATCAGTGCCAATGACGGCAGTTGGAGAGCAGCATCGATGGGCAGTTGAAAACGGCGTCCGGTAGCCATCATGAACGGCGAGAATTTAGTCGATTTTTGCGTTGTGGCATTGTATGCCATCAGGGCGAACGGTAGATGTGCGTCCCAATCGGAAGCTGATGCGTTCACCAGGGTTTCGACACTTTGCTTCAACGTGCCGTTGAATTTCTCGACCAGTCCATTGGCTTGTGGGTGGTATGCACTCGTAAACGATTTCTTGATTCCCAGTCGGTTCATTAGTGCCGTAGTGATGTCTGACGTGAATTGAGTGCCACGGTCACTAATCAGTGTGGTCATACAGCCATGACGACAGATCCATTGCTCCACTATGACCGAGACAATCGTGTTCGTTGTGATGTCCTTGACGGGTTGTGCGTGACCGTACTTGGTGAAGTAGTCGATCATGCTGACGAAGTAACGGTTGCCACGTTCGGTAATTGGGAATTCTCCTGCTATGTCAATTCCGACTGTCGCGAAGGCAGTGGTTTCGGTGATGGCTTGCATTGAGGGTTTAAATTTCTTGGGATTTCGCTTGATCAGTTGACATGTGTCGCAACTAGAACACCAGTGTTTCGTGTCGTGTCGGGCTGATTCCCAGTAGAACGACGATTTCAGTCGGTCGTAGGTTTTTTGGAATCCGAAATGGGCAACAGAATGGTGGATTGCGAGCCAAACTCGTTTCTTAAGTTTATTCGGTACGACGATTTGGACATATTGATTGGTGTCATCTGCGTTGATCTTGACTAACACGTCGTCAATTATCGCGTAGTCTGACGGTACATTGTTCCGGAGAGTTTGAACATCAGGGTCGGCTTTTTGATGTTCGATGAGATCGTCAATCGTTGGTAGGTCGATATTAGGCTGATCAGGTGACCTTAGTGGCAATTTGTGAGCCTTCACTTTGTTGTTCAACGGTTTGTGTTGCGGTGTTTGTTTGTCGTCCGTTGCGGATGACTGAGCTTGGGCCATTGATCGAGTGACAACTGAACAGTGTGGTTGTCTTGGTTCTTCTTGTTGTTGGCCATCCTTGTCGCGTCCTCCTTCCAGTTTGTCACACCTTTTGCAGATTGGGTTACGACTCAGTGCGTCAGGTACAGTGTTGATCTTCCCTGGACGGTATTCGACTTTGTAGTCGTATTCGCTCAGTTCGAGAGCCCATCTGGTGTGCATCGGGCACTGAGTTTTCGGAGATGTCAGGAACGTGAGTGCGCGATGGTCAGTGTGAACTGTAAATTTGCGGCCGTAGAGGTACATTCGGAAATGCTTCACAGCGTCACGGATCGCCAATGCTTCCAAAGCC
The DNA here is from genome assembly GCA_030248065.1 of Rhynchonema sp. JSB1_4. NCBI lineage: Eukaryota > Metazoa > Nematoda > Chromadorea > Monhysterida > Xyalidae > Rhynchonema > Rhynchonema sp. JSB1_4. The sequence goes on along the minus strand of JASAMV010002540.1, from coordinate 15,006 downwards.
GTTGTGTGGTAATTGGCTTCGTGACGATTGAGTGAACGGCTCCAGTAAGCGACTGGACGGTATGATGAATATTTGTCGTCGAATTGGGTCAGAACTGCACCGAGACCTACGCCGGACGCGTCCGTGTGCAGGTGAAACTCCTTATCGAAGTTGGGATTGAGAAGTACCGGTCCTCCTTCTGTGTCGTCCACGCAGAGTGCGCGCTTCAAGTCTTCGAACGCATTTTCGGCGTCTTCGCTCCAGGCAAATCGGTTTCCTTTTTGCAACAACCGACGCAGTGGTGCACCTCGTTGTGCCGCACTTGGGATGAACTGGTGGTAGAATGTGACCATGCCGAGAAACCGTTGCAAACCTTCGGTGTTCGTTGGGGCCGGAAACTCTTGGATTGCCTCTAACTTCTTTGGATTCGGTCTGATTTCTCCACATGACAGCACGTGACCCAGAAACTCGAGTTCTTGTTTCGCGAACTTGGACTTCTCTGGTGACGCTTTCAATCCGAATTTGATCAGCGTTTTCAGAAGTGCATCGACCGATTTCAGGTGAGATTCGAACGTGACGTTGTACGTCAGCAAATCGTCGAGATATGCCAACGTGTGTGCTGTATCGGATTCGTCGATGAGCATCTGAGCGAGACGAGCAAATGTGGCTGGGGCTCCTTTTAATCCTTGCGCCATTCGATTGTAGAGGTGCTGACGACCGTCGAACGTGAATGCCGTTTTGTGTCGGTCTTCAGGTGCGACTTCGACCTGATGGTATCCTGATACCAAGTCGATCGTTGAGAAGAATATGGAATGATTGAGTTTGTCGAATAGTTGTCGCAGAGTGGGTAGAATTGTCACTGGTGTCACTGTGACGTTGTTGAGCGGACGGCAGTCCAGGCAAGGACGCAGTGTTCCGTTCCTTTTCGGTACCATCAACAGAGCCAGGTTCCAATCCGATACGCCTTCGCTCACGACGTTCAATCGCTTCATTTTCTCGATTTCTTCTCTGACGGCTTGTACCTTCGAGTACGGAATTGTGAATTGTTTCGATCTGATTGGAATCTCGGTTGTGGTGGGAATTCGGTGTTGTATTGCCGTCGTTAAACCGAGTTCGTCTTTGTCGAAAGCGAATGCGTCCTGGTTTTGGTGTAGAATATCCAGCATTTGTTGCCTCTGTTCGTCATTCATCAGTGGTGAGGACAGGTCGAAAACCTTTGCAATCTCGTCCTTGGATCGTTTTTGTTTCGCTGGTTTGTTTGTCTGCAGTTTCACGGATGAGACGGAAACGGTTTTCTCCTGTAGTTCGAGTGGTTGTTCGGCAATACCGAGACTTATGCCAGGATACAGGTACGTTGTGCAGTTGCTCGGGTTATAAATGGGCACAGTTGTGACGTTGTTCCTCACAGCACTCAATGAGCGGAAACCGATGGCATTGAAGCGACCGAGGGATGGTTGATCCGGTTCGAAGATTATGTCGCCTCGCTGCATGTCGCCTTCAATTACGCCGATGACGTTGACCTTGGTGAGGGGCGGTAGTTCAGCTCCATATGCTAATTTCATTCGGAAGCAATTGTCCGGAATTTGGTGGTCAAATGAGAGTTTATTCTCATCGTTTGGTCCAGCATATGTGTGGTCGTGACAATCGTGGGAGACATGTACGTTTCCGTTTTGGAAATCGAGCAAAATGGGACCTAGTTTCGGCATGATGTCACGGCCCAAGATCACTTTGTATCCACTTGTGGCGGTGTTCCTTGTTACGTAGACGCGATGCGTCGTGAAAATCCCACCAATTTGTACGTTGGCAAGACCGGAATACAAGAAGTTCAATTGATGACCAGTGGCCGACACTGCATGTACGTTGTGCGCCGGTCTTTTCTTCTTCAGAGGGATGTTGCGTATGATGGATTCGTCAACTATCACAATGTCGCTTCCTGTATCGAGTAATGATCGAACTCGGGACATTCGACCAATGTTGATCTCAACAACACCCTTGACTGTGTTGCTGGCGCTTGCAGATGAAACGATTGGAGCGATGAGAGCCGTGTGATGTCCATTTCCAACGGGATTGAACGTGGCTCTGATTGCCTTGGGTAGTCGCGGTGAGTGTCGAAGAGCGATTTGGTTTGAGGACTCGGGCGTAAACGGAAGCAGGGATCGATTTCGTGATGGAGACGGACGACGTCGGGGGGCGATATTGTGATACCATCTGTGCTTGATGGTCTTTCGCGAGCGACAACACTTCGTCAGGCTGCAGGTCAGTCGTAGCACGTAGAACAGAAAGATATCCAGCAGTACCTTGCACAGTACAATCACTTGAATCAACGGTTGTCGAATCAACTCGGTCAAGTCGAAAGGGATCCTCTCAGCTATTGGGTAAACGTCCGTTCCTTGCCGATTGTCCAACAGGGACATGATGATGGTTGCGTTTCCATCGAGACTGATGTGGTTCCAAGCTTCGCGTGTTTGCGCAGGAAATCCGGCGTTCTGCAGCTCGTCCTTTAAGCAGATTGATATGATGTCATCGTACTCGGTTTTGTGCTGTACCCAAGTGTGTGACAAGTGATCCGTGTGATGAGCTGAGACAGAAAGCTGCTGCGGAAATATCTCCTCCGTTGTCGGGTTCATGTAGCCCTGATATTGTGTCGAGCTTGGAATAATCGCGTTGTGGTCCTGAATGGTGAAGTGTACCATGTTGATTTCGTTTGTCGTGTATTTGGTCACGTCCACCATAACGCACGGGTGAATGTAGGTGTCAGTCGAATTCCTTGATATTACGATGTCTTCTCTGTTCAGCCATGCGCGAACGGCCTGAGTCATTGCGGTTGGACTCGGCATATGCCAGTGGGCGAAGCGGTTATATCGAGTGCGGCAGCTCTGGGCGAGAGATATGCCGAGTGTTATTTGACTGTTCTCGGCGCTGAGTGTTTTGAAAAGTTCGGTGTGTCTTTCCGCTTCTTCCAGTATTAGGACAGCGTATAATTGGCTTCCGACGCTGAACCATTCGGTGCTTTCGTCCAAAATGGTGCAAGTTCGAGGTTTGAAGTCGTCGGTAATCTTGTTCAGAGATATGAAATCCTGACCACCATCGAATATGAACGTGGTCCGTAGGTTATCAACAGCGCCGTATGTGTTGTATCCACGTTTGCCCAAAAAGATTGAATTTGCATTGGGCACACAGTCGTCAAAGATGCGTCTGACATCTACGATGTTGCCCCACATCAGGATTGCCGGTGGGTTGACTATGCCGCAGATTTTGTCCTCTGGTTTGCAATGCCGGATGTTGAATGTGGGTGAGTACATTGTGGCATTTGTGTTGAGGCTGAAGCTCCATGACGCGAGCACCAAAATGGTACCGTCGGTGTTGTAGTGGATAATTGTTGGTCCAGCGTGTTCGTGTTTCGTGTCGTTGCCGTGGTAGTTGTGCCATGTGGTTTCACATTCGTCGGCGGTGACTGCCAATGGTTTGAAGCCATAATGTTGATCTGCAGTCAGTCGAAGATAGTTCGTTTTGGTGTTTACGAGTGGCTGATACTTTCGGCATGCGGTTCCGAACATGGCGAACATTGTGGGAATTGGTCGGAAGATGCGAATCGCAGCTGCCTGGTACTTGATCTTTGCCGATGTGTAGTTGTTGTGGAACGGTTCCGGGCACGGCGGTGGTTTTGGGATCGGTGGTAGCGGTAGAGCGATGGTGCGCGCACAGATCGCAGCGGCTGAACCTGACGTGACCAATGTCAGGATAATGGCGACAATCGTGGCGAAGTAGAATAGCGGCAGAGTGCGATGCGAGGTTGAGCGATTGTAGCTATTCGAGGCCTGTTGTTTCGCGGAATCATTCGTAGCGACGACAGGGTCGGTATGTTCGCGTGGTTCATAATTCGCTGGTTCGTCCGCCTCTTGTTCGTCCGGTTCGTAGTATTGTTTCTCTTCACCTTGACCCTGTTGTTGCTCTGGTTCTTCTGCTTCGTAATGCACAGCGTTCACGTTGCGGTAATATCCTCTGCTACTCTGCGATGACGGTTGTCCGCGTCCTCGGTATTGTTGACCACGGTAGCTGTTCGACGCCTGATTGCTGGCTTGCGGTTGATGCCAGCCTTGTCGGTTCTGGTACGGTTGTTGTTGATGGGTTCGTGGTGCTCGGTACGGCTGCTGGTAGTGTTGGTGACCACGATTCGGTTGCACGACCTGTTGACGTGGATAGGGTCGACCGCGTTGTTGATTGTGATGAGGTTGATATTGCGGTGTCGATTGTTGGTCGACGTGATCTCCGTAGATCGGACAGAAGCGTCCAATATGTCCGACTCCTTGGCAACGAAAGCATTTGGGCATACGACGTTCTGTTTGAAGTTGCGTCATGGCGGTCGCCAGGTCCGTCTCGGTGCGTCGATGACGAGGCAACCCACGCTGGCTGGGTTGTTGTGGTTTTCGTTCGGCCTTGAGCACCGAAGCGACGTCGATCGGCGTCTGATCGTGTACGTATTCGTCCAATTGGAGCAACTCTTTGGCGACTTTCCAGCACGCCTTAATGGAATCGACGGTCGGTGTTGACTCCGATTTGTAGATCGTGGCCAGCGTGATGTGTCGTTGATATTCGATTGGCAGTCCCTCGAGGAACGGCGCAGCTAGTTCCTCGTCCAATTGGGCCTGTGACTTCGTTGGAAATGCGCTCGCGCCCAGCTGCATCACGCGGGCATAATATTCATCGATGCTCTCCGACGGTTGTTTCTTGACTCGATGCAATTGACGTCTGGCGTACTGTGGTTCGCGCGGGTTGCTCAGGGCAACTGTGAGTGCGGCTTTCAATTTCGACCAATCGGTTTGAACATCCAGTGGTAACGTCTGGATGAAACCTTTTGTGATGTGCAGCGGCACATATTCGGAAAGGCTGCGCCAGCGCATCTCGTCGGTCCATCTGTTGATGTTCCCCTTCGTTTCATACAGGTCCATCCATTCCTTGAAACTGCTCTTCCCGTCCCAATGAGGAATGTGCACCTTCGGATACATGATTTGGGGTTGAGGTTCCATTTTCGGTCACTGGAACAGAATAACAACGAGGGTTAGAAACTAAGCAGTGTGATTATATCGAAAGGACGAAGGACAAGTGAACTGAAGTAAGTTCAGGCGATAGCGTAACGCAGGGTAGGTGTGAAGAACTGAAAATTTGTAAATCAGCAAGCTTGAATGCTTTCAAACGGACATTAGGGTCAATTAACAGTCAAAACTGAACGTTGTGTTAACTGAACGAAACAAGAGTATAAATGAATTAAGTCAGAACGAGAGTATAAACCGTGCGATTGTGTCTGGGACCTCCTGTTCAGGCGCTGTACATAGTGTTATGTATAGCGCAGACACAGACTAACCTTTTGGTGCGGCTTTGTGGTGTTCCGAAGCAATGGAACAGATGCGGTTGGAATATATTTATTGATGAACAGATACAGGCAGATAGATAAGAAGGTCAAATGTGGCAATGAATGTGCCTATATATACACAAGGTGGTATGTACGGAGCGTACGGTAGTAGCTGTTTATGCGTGAAAACAGCGAGGATACCGATTGGTAGCGTATATGTGTACTATGTATGTACACGTATGTGAGAGAACGGCTGGGTCACTCTGCTTGTGTGGATACGTATGCAGTTGTGTGCGAGCAGGCAACAGCAGCGTCTGTGTGTGTGCGCGCGAAGCAATTGACCAATGCAGAAAAACGCGAGCACAATATGCACAAGCAATATATGAATTAAGACACGAATGTACGAAGCGAAATGTGACAGAATACGGTTATGTCAAAACTTGATGAAAATGCACAAAAAAAGCGTTAAAATTGTACAGGAAATCTACTTAGGGCCGTTCACGTTGTATACTCACTGTTGGCTGATGGTTTTCACTTGTACCAACGTTCGTTTGACGAAGATTGTTCGCAGTGATGTGACGCTTGTGTGTGACTGTACGTTACTGCACGTTTGCAGTTGGAAGACGGTGAACGTGAGAAGCGGTGACTGCACGTTTGCAGTGTCGAGACCAATGTCAGCTGCACGTTTGCAGAGCGGCGGTTCAGTAGACTTTGAACCGGTGGCACGTTTGCCTGTCGATAGCGTTCGTTTGGCGTTGGAACTGCACGTTTGCAGTAGATCGGCTCAGTAGACGTTGAACCGAGTGTGGTGCACGTTTGCACTTCGTGTCGACGTTTCGACTTGAGCGGACGCTTCGATTCGTGGTGCACGTTTGCACTTGAGTCGACGTTTCGACTTTTCGACGTTCCGCTTGATTGCACGTTTGCAATTTCGTTGTGGTGGCAACTCGGGCTCACCAATAATGTTAGGTACCCGATTTATTATTAACCTCAAGTATATGGGTAAAAACCGTTATTAAGCTTGGGTGATGTTTCAAGCAAAGACACATAATAATAAACAATACAAGAATACATAGAAACGCATTAGGTTACCTAGGCAGGCGCGCGCTGAGCATAAACAACGCATCTGACTGACTGACCACTGGTCAGCCAGCCAGCTAGTGGTGCTGTGCTATGTTGTGTGTGTATGTGTGCGTACGCAGCGCAGCCTAGCGGGTGGTCTTGTAAATAATAATAATAACTGAACCTATCAGTCTGAAGGAGGATTTTTTGACGATTTTGGAGCTGCTTTTGACATTTGAAGTGTCATATCCTGTCGTCACTGCTTTCTACGTGCAGAAATCCGATTCGATATCGTACCTTGCAACTAGTACTACAAACCAAATATAACGTTTGTGCCAATTGCTGCAGTCTCAATAAAAATATAATTTGATATATTTCGTCTGGGGGATTCCCATAGTTAAGGAATTTCCTCAACTTTGTCAGAGTGATTGTGTTATGTTGTGAGACAAGGCAGCGACAGATCAAAAGAACCGCCGTGCGACGCTCTACATTTTGATACCCGACTCAAAATAATATAAGGTCTAGCCTATACCCACGTGTATCATTGTTTATACGGGGTACCAAGTGTGTTTGGTCCATAAGTACATTGGGTACCATGTGTATGGGGCACCATGGATTCCATGATGATTGTAACATCATCCAGTCTGACGGAGTAAAATAATCTATGTGCCAGCACGGTGTAAAGTAATCTAAAATCTACGTTCCAGCCTTCATCCACGTGTATTGGACATTGTTTTTGACCGTAGGTCCCAAAACGACACCGGTTCCTGGCACACTTTTGTGAAACATCAGCCAGCTTGACATGAAACCATTATGTGTACCAGTTTGAAACATTAGTTTCGTAGTAATAACTGGTCATCATCATTCGGTCTTGGTCACATGATGTGGTCTGGCAACTACACCTTGCTGATGTTTCAAATGATATTATTAGGTTCTTCTCGTAAAACTGTACTTATTCTATGCTTGTTTGAGCTATTCTACTATTATTATGTACCTTACTGCTCATTTCTGGCAAACTCTGTGTTCTATTCGTGATTCTCCGCTCGCTTATTAAAGGGTCTCCGCCACCGAAACCAATCTTAATGAAACTTGGCACCGTAAGTGGGCTTGGTCCAAAACACTCACGGCCAAGAAAATTTTTTCCCATATCAGCTGCCTGTCTGAGCCAGGAGGGCTGAAAGGTAAAAAATTTTGACCCTGCCTCAGCACCTTGAAATTTAAATATCAATCTGTTTCGCATGTTCTTAGTGCGCAGTTTGATCACAAATCTTTCATAGTCGTCTTGTCACTTATTTAGAACCACATTCATTTTTTTGGCACTGCCACAGCTCGGGCTATTTTGCCAAAACCACGTAAATTATCGAAAAAAAAATTTCCGTTGTATTTTCCGGTCACATAAACGCACACAGAACTTTTATATAAAATAGGCAAGAAAGCCCATATATCATGCTATTCAGGCGACCAATGACAAATTTTCCACCGCTGATAAGTTTCGACAAAAGCTCGCTCAACTGTGGTGAACCTCAACTTTTTTGCCTTTTTCTGGGGATCCCAAGCATACTTCTATCTCATATTTTCCTATTTTAATACCACTGTACCGAGGTGATATATGGCACGCCATTTAGTAAAAATATAATTGTTGTTAATTATGTGCAAATCTCGGTTGGTCCATCTTCATCCTTGGAGGTATGAGCAATAAATGAATTTTACACAAAATTCATAATTTTAGATAATTTTCGCTGCCGTCATATTTTTAGTCTACCTACATTTGTGACGGATTTGTGGCCTTTGCTGTCCGATGAAGCCCCAACGCTGTTGTTGTTTATCGATCAAAGTCCAAAGTTCTAGTTCTAACGTATGTGATTATGTTATTGCTTTTTCTAGTGTTTTTCTCTGGTAGCTCGGTCTTTTCTAGTAACATTTGGGGGCAAATGTAGTCTGAGTGTAGGGGGATGTGATCCTGCGATTTGGTAAAAGCCCCATTTTCTACCGTTTTCCCGTTTTGTCCCGTTTTGTATCATGTGTTTCCATGCTAATATTATGTTCCTCCGCCAGATTCTTGTTCTCTTTCTTTGTGTTTTTAGGTTTTCGGAGGTCGTCGTGTCTTCGGAGGTCGCCCGTTGCGCTTTGTGTTCAACTGTTATTTCATTCAATCATCATTTATCTTGCGTAAAACTAACAACGTAAACCGCCGTGGAGTTCCTTCGTTGAATTGACAAGGAGCAAATTCAGCTGTCGGCTTGTCCGACAGCTCCCTACGTCATATCGTCGATATTATCGTTATTACATATTACATTTCGTCGGTATTTCGTGTGTGAGTAGCCGATTTGGAACCGCGTACGAGCCGCTGGTTCACATGTGGTGAGCCTCGACAACGACTGGACAACTTGCAGCGCGACAGACGACGAAGGAGTGGTGTTTTGTAGTGTGGGGGCAATTTTTGGGGGATTTTTTCGAATTTTTCAACGCATTTGACACCTTCTTTCTTATTGAGGCTTCGTTGCCGACTTCGCGCTCGACATCTACAACATCTACGACAACGACAGCAGCGTCTACAGCCGTCGCCCCGACCGCCAGCAGCCCCCAGCCAGCTCTGACAGCTGGTACTTGAGTATTGGTGACGGCATTAGGGTCTGGACCGCCGAAGGTCTGGACCAGGCTGTGCGAGTGCTAGGTGCCGGTTGTTGGAGAGCCGGGCCTCAACGAGCATCATCTACAAATCACCGCATCCCAGCGATTCACCGACTAACGACGACAAGACAACCGAAAATCAGCGCTTCACCGGCCGTCTGAGAGTAGAAAGTGTGATTGTCTGGGGGTCGAAGGAGGAGTGCGGGAACGCGTTCCCGGCGGTCTTCTGACGCGTTTTGGACGAAACTCTGCCCAATTTTTTCTAGGCAGAACTCTGCCCATTTTTTTCCGGATTTTTTTCGACATAGTTTTTTGGTGGCTGAAGTGTGAAAGTGAGGTGATTTTGGAAAAGTGACGATTTTTGGAGGTGATTTTTTTCGGCAGCGCAGCGACGCGAACGGGATACGTGTGGGGCATCACTACAACCACCAGACACCTGCGCAACTTTCCAGACCGACGGCGACACGACATCGACATTTTGAAACATCAGCAGAGCCGAAAGTCTGAAAGTCTGTTTTTTGACGATTTTGGACCATTTTTTGACCTTTGAAGGGTCAGTTCTACTTTCTACTGCTTTTAACGTTCTGGAATTCGATTCGACATCGTACCTGACAACTAGTACAACAAATAAAGAACAACGTCTGTGCGAATTGCTGCAGTTTGAATAAAAATAAAAATTGTTATATCTCGTCTGGGGGGATTCCCCATAGTTAAGGATTTTCGTGAACATTGTCAAAGTGATAGTGTTGTGTTGTGACGACTTGGAGAAGGCAACGACACATCAAAAGAACCGACGTGGTACGCTCTACAAACTGATTCCCGACTCATCGCAACAACTTCAAAATCGACGATTTCCGACCACTTCGCAATTTTAACAGAAAGGCCAGCTTTTGTTCTCAATTTTTTGGCGTTAACGTGCAGTAAAAGTGATTGTGTTTATGTGACGCTTGGATTACAGCAGTCTTCAATTTTTCCAAGTGCGTTTGCAAAAAGATCTGATCGATTTGGAGCATTTTCAAAGAAAATTCGATTTTTACGGGATTTCTACATAATATTTTCTTTCCGTGCTGAGCATCGGTCAACGCGTCTCATTCGTCAAAATATTGATATTTGTGAGCGAATATAGCTTGGCACGTGCGAAATAAAAATAATTTGTGCCAAGATCTGTAAATTTTATCGTATTTTTTGCTTTGTTTGTTCTGTGCGACCGTCGAGTGGACCTTGAAAGAGACATCGCCGGTGACCTACAACAGTATCAGCGCCTCAAACGCAGCACGACAGACATCGCGTCGCGACTTCAATCTTCGTGCACGTCACAGTTCACCTACTTTCCGCGTCGACCACAAAACCTATGTGGGTTTTGTTTGTTTTAGTGCCGTTTGTTGAGTGTTGGTGTGTAAACAGCAGTCGCCATGGCAACTAATACCAGTGACGGTGACCGACCTGACCAGCGTCCAGCGTGCACCTACTGTCAATCAGCGGAACATCGAAGCCAGGATTGCCCAACAATTAATAGGGGTCTACGGCAAATGGCGGCGAATATTCTGCATGGACTGTCTCCGTTTGGTCGACATCCAATTCAGCGACCACAGGCGACTGCAGCGTCAACATCGAGTCAGGATCGAGGTGCAGCTAGTACTTCTAGAGGCGGTGGAGTGAATACCAGGTCAACGAGGCAGCACCCACGTTTGGATGAAAACAGACAACAGATTCAGGCGTCGGCGCAGGGGAATCCTGATGTTGCAAGACTGCATAACCAACTGGCAACGTACAATCAACATCCAGCGAGTACTGTGAATGGTCCAACGACATCAACACCACATCCGCCGGCACAGACTCAGCATGGACAACAATTACAGCTCTTGCCAGCTCCAGCACAGTAGCAGGCAGCACAAATGTCAACGTCGGATATGAGCATCAAAATTTCGCCATGGATGCCGTACAGCCAACTCCTATTGCGGCTCACACAACGCAACACAACTTCGTACAGCCTACGCCTATCGTACAGCGTCCGCTACAGCATGACATCAGCGAGCGACAGCAGCGCGAAGAACCCATACTGACAATGGCAGTACCGAGTTTGGACACACCAGAGGCCCGTGCTCGAGGAGAAGTTGTGCCGCATATGATCATGCAACCACTGCAGAACGGATTCATCAATTTGAACGTGGCCGAATGGCAAAACCATGATCCGTTGACTGTTTGCCGATTCCAAAACTACTTGGTGACCAGCCCAAAGTACTGCAACATAAACTTCGACGATATGACGAACTGGGTGGTGCATCAATTCGATATCTTGAAGTTTTTCGGCGAGGAGTTGGGCCTGCGAAACATTGCAGGGACGTGAAGGGTTAGATACTGCAGGTGCTATCGAACCACCGCCAACGTTGCCTGAACGTCAAGGGACTCAGGGTCAGCAACAGTTGAGTTCGCTAGATTCGGACGATGAAAATGAGGCACCTAGTACACAGGGTGGCCCAAATGTGCTACAACATCAACAACATTCACGGACAACGGCATCGAACCAACGGGTCACCATTGCAGGAGCAGATCAGCATGGCCGGTCTGATGTGGGGGAAATGGCACAGACCATCCATAGTCGTGACACCAACGGTGTTTTGCAGCAGCGTTGTACTACACAGCCTTCCCGATCAAGTCCATCTATGCAAGTTGGTGGTACGCCGGGCGATGTTTCAAGGAGTGTACATTTTTCAACAGGGGCCCCGGCTGCACAGCAAACACCGGCGAGTGATGAAGCGACTGGTCTACGTCTACCTACGAACACACCTAGCCAGTATTGGTTGCTGCCGGATAGGAGCCCGTGTTGTTGTCCAACATGGAATGGAGGTATGGTCATCCTCGCGTCATATTTACCGATGAGTACGGTGGCACACCACCCCCTCGAACAGCAGACTACGTGAATCCAACCTACGTTGCGAATTTCGGACAACATCAGCAACATACATCGGTGAATACTCCGGCTAGTGGTCACTTGAAGGGAAATGAGGTGACACACAGTCAGGCGCGTGACAGTTCGGCAACGACAGGCATCAACGACCAAGCTTCACGTCATACACCGATCGAAGCCTTTGACCAAACGGACCCGAACCCTGATCAATCAAGGCAGGAGTCAACTGAAACATCAGCACAGTCAACATGGACGATACCGACCAGTCGGAAAATTGAATTGAACAAGAACATCGCGTGTTACAAAAAGGTCGGCGCTGCGCAAGTATACCACGGTGTTGAAGGAAAGTTGCGCTTCACGGCATTTGAACGACAAGCACGTGAGCTGTGTGGCAATATTGGAGCGACTACCACCGAAGAGGCAGCGTTTGTATTGTACATGCTGTTGGGTACAGAGCCGAAAATGTTGTGGAATGCACTGGGGTCGAACAGGTTCCATTACTACAAAGGTGTCCAGGAACTATCGAAGTCACTTGGAGCCGACACGCATGCATACACAGCTGATCTACAGATGTCGCAATTGACTTGGGTGGCAGAAAAAGATACGATCGATACATATCTACAGCGAGTCAACACATTCACGGCCAAACTGTTCCCTCAAGCTCAGGCAAAGCAATTCGCTGAGCACGCAGCTTTGATGTTCCGTCAAGGCTTGCCGGAACGTTTCAAGTCTCATCTGGCAGTCAACCGTATCGACATGATGAACATTACGGAGATGGTGTCAGCATTGCGAGCATTCATAATGACTAAAGAGAGCATTGGTGTCAAGTTGACGGATGCGATGTGGCAGACGCCAACAATGATCCAATGATTGATTTTCTTTATAACATTTCATGCAAACATTATTGATCTGTCTTGTGTGTGCTTATCAGTTAAAGCGTGTGATTCACGACACTGCATTCGTATGTTTTGGCTTCATCTGAGCTTTGCCTATGCATAACGAACCAAACACATTACATTTTCATTCTGGTTTTTGTATGGTTTTGAGAACATAATATTTTCGTGTTGTTTGCATAAAAGTACCTAACACAGAGACTCGAGAGGCTTGCCATCTGCTACATGGCATCCCCTCATTGCACTGAGTCTGCTCCCGGTCGGCCTTGGTAAACCAGAATCGGCGGCAATTTGAATACAATTCAATCTCGGCGGCAAAAATCTACTTTATTCTCACTCGGCGGCGGCGTCACAATGACGTCATCTGTGCTCAAAGCTCTGGGCCCCTGGTCTCGTCACATGAGCGATGTGCTACAAGCAGGGCGTCCACTCAACCGACCCGTGTATGGTGCGGACGACAGTTTAGAGGTGAAAAAGAACAAACTGTTTCAAGTCGAGGGTGAATGTGAACGGTTGGTGAATTTGCTCACTGCACGAATTCAAACGGGTGAAGAACGACAAGCACAATTTTTGGCGTTGATTGATTCGTCAACCGGTGACGATCAAGCGGAGGTGGAGGCTTCTTATGACCAAGCGTTTGCCAAATACCAACCCCTGTTGGACGAAGCTGTTGAATTACGTGCTTTTCTGCAGGCCAAAATTACCGAATGTCAGAAACTCAAGCTGCAGTTACGTGAGCACTCTCGGTCGCGGAGTCCTCCGCTCGCACGTGGCGGTGTTGCGGGCGGTGGCGATGTTGCGGATCTGTTACAACAGGTGCTATCATTGCAGTCGCAAACGGCAAACATGACGTCAATCAAAACACCAACAATGCCATGGCCAACGTTTGACGGAAAATCGAAAGATAAGTGGCCCGAGTTTTATCAGAAGTTCTTGAACGTGTGCGGTGACAATGACCGGTTGAATGGGAGCCAAAAGCTCTCGATGTTGAAACAAATGCTCACCGATGAAGCGTCAAAAATGGTCGAGGGTTTCCCTGAAACTAACGACATGTACCCAGTTGTTTTGGACCTGTTGAAATCTCGATTCGGTGATGACAAAAAGATCATTTCGGACTTGTACAAACAACTGCGGCACCTGCCCGATAGTTCGTTACGTGAAACTGTGTTGGAAGCGGACCGTATCGTTCGTTTGTTGTCCGCGATGACCGATATCGGCTTTTTGTCGCTCTTCATTCGTACATATTGCTGACTGTGGGGTGGCTTGAAGGCGACGACAATGTACGACAGGGACATGCCAAAGAGAAAATTAACTTTGGTTGAGACTACTATTTTGCAAAGTGCGACCTTAATACCATATTTTGTCATGCAGTAAATGAAGATTTGTTGGGAAACGCTTCAATAAAGCAAGGGGGTATGTTTCAAAAATTGCTCCATAAACATTGGTTTTCCTCGACAAGGTTCCGAATCGGTTATTTGCGGCGTACTCCACAAACCTGTTCAAATGTCTCACTGGGATGCATATAATGCAGTTGTGATGGTTGTCAATAATTTTGGAATACAGAGAGCCTTTCCCAACAACCTTGCAGACCCGTTTACGGGATCGAACCCCGATGGCTTTTTTCAGGAAATGTTTGAAACAAACTTGCCCATTTTCACACCATCTGCGAATGGGGTTCTGTATGAAAAATACGGCTACATGAAACTCAGCAGGTATAGAAGTCCACAAATGTTTTTTGAAGCGTCTTTGTTTGGTACCGTACATACAGTAGTTATCTTATCGAAGTCATAGTGTTGTTGCCTTCGAGCTTGATACGGTCCTGGGAGCACTTTCTATTTCATACAAATTGTAAGTTCTTACAGAAAAAAACGCTACAATTTGTACCCAGGTACAAAAAGTCACTTTACGCAGTTACAATTGTGAGTGATACAATTATTCGCGAGAGTTTTAATTGGGGCTGGATTGGAGTATTTACCCAGCTACAAAAGGAAATTTTTGTAACTCGCATTGTAAGAAAAGAGAAAAATTGTAGCTGGGTCACCGGTGGGACCGTCCTAACTCGACACAATTTGATTGTTTATCCATTATTTGACCCGGGCCCGATTTTTTAAATAATGTTTATCATCTCTAGAAGCAATTTATTGGAAACCTTTAATTTTATCAAACATGCGTTTTCATGGTTG
>JASAMV010002539.1:0-15099 GCA_030248065.1 Rhynchonema sp. JSB1_4 | reverse complement strand
ATCGAAAATAGCGTTTTTGCGAGATCCTTCCGGTCAGCTATACTAACTCTGTAGGGTCGGACATTGATTGGTTTCTGGTCGGCATTTTTCAGCTTAATCACGTGTTGATATCCGGGAATTCCGCTCGAACAATCATACTGATGTTTGCTGAAGATATCTGCGAACTCCTCCAATAGTTCTAAAAGGAGAATCTTCTCGTCTTCATTACAGTCGCATGACTGAACCTTTTTCTTAAAATCGTTGTCATAATATTCTATGTCAGGGGCAGGGGAGTCCTCCAGCCAAGATTCAAATTGATCCTCAAAGTCCAAGCTTTCTGGTTGCTTTGTTTCGGTTACAAACGCAATGGTTGTGTTCTTCCTCAGGGTGATATTATGTGGATTAAGATTTACAATTCTGATGGGCAACAAGTCTTTCTGCTCACCCGAGGCAAGAGAGTGCCCGACTAAAATTCCCATATCAGCAGCCTTATCAATTGGTTGGACGTATAAGTTTATGCCTCTTTTGTTAACATAATCTTTAACAGACACAAAAAGTATGGTTTCGGTACGCGCTGGTATCTCGCAGTCTGTTGGAACGAAAACGGGAATATCCGACATTAGCGTAGGTGTTCCTAATGGAAGGGTTTCTCCATTCACAATTACAATGCCTTTCTTGAAATCCATATTCAAATGGAGGTGCTTAAGGACGTTCAATCCTAGCAAACCGTCGAACTCAGAGCATGATTTGTCATCAACTACGCTGAACCGTGTCAACATTGGTTTCTCAGAGCCGAATTGTAGGTTCAATTCAATGTCTCCCAAAATGTGTAGCTTGTGACCGCTTGCACTGATTGCTGTCTTAACCAGGGTTGGTTCAAAGTCGAAACACTTGAGAACATGCGCAATACGACGAGCTAAAATGGAGATAGAACTGCCGCTATCAATAGTAAGGCTAACTCTTTGCTGGTTCAAGTAGACTAATGTTTCGGCTGGCCGTAAGTTGTTCGTGTAACAGGCCAAAACAGGTTCACTATGACCCAAATAAAAAGTAGTTTTCGAAGGGTCTAAGTCACTCATTCTAACTTGTTCAACTGTTGGAAGTTCGGACAAGTCTACCTCCGGTGGTGCTGTTCCTTGCCACCAAGAACGCATGCGGGAAATATGGGGTTCTAAGTAAGTTCTATTGCGTTCCCATGTCTGAGTTGTGGTTTGGCCAATATGTTGCCACCAGTTTCCGACATAAAGAGATAAAGTGGCCCAAAACAGTGGTTTAAGAACGTCAAAGGTGACAACGACAGCACAAGCAACCAGCCATACTTTCAGCCAATCAATTCGAAATAAAGGTAAGGTAATAGCATGAAGAATATTATGAGTTGTCGAAAAGGTCGAGAAATCTGTGTGTGTCGGAGTTTGTTCCGAGATAGGTTTTTGTTCTACGAACTGTGTAATCAGATGTCTTTGATCAATTGCAGAGAAGAACTCGTTGCTCGACAACACGGGTGCTTGTAGTTCAAATAAGGAGTACATGTGCATACTGTGATGGATGTTTGTGGCAAGTTGGACATCTAAAGGGGAAGTTGGCAGTGGCATATGGGGGCTCGGCAAATCATGAAGTTTTTCTGTGAGAACCGTGCCAGATTTAGCATAATAAGTGGTTGGGTTTTCGTTGGGTTTTTGGTGTGTTTGTGGTGGTTGTTGGGGTTTTGGTGGGCTGGTTTGTTTTGGTGTTTTGTTGGGGTTTTTGGTTGGGTGTTTTTGGGTTGTGGGTTGGCGGTGCGTGCGTGTGTTTCGTTGTCTTTTTGGGGTCTGGTGGGTGGTTGTGTGCTGTGTGTTTTTGTTTGTTTTGGTTTGTGTTGTGGCTTGGGTTTTTGGTTTTTTTGTGTTGTTTGTCTGTCTTTTTTTTGGTTTCGGTTGTAATTAAGACCGGGTGTGGCATTTCACGAACTGGTATGGATTGGTCGGTCACCGTAAGGGTGACCCGTACATCGTTTTCTGGGCAATCAGGCACCACAGTAATATTCTTAAATGATAAGGCGATTTCTCCGCTGTCGCTAAGAAATGCATCTCCGGTTTGGGTGCCTGTATATGCTCTATAAGGAATGTAGTCACAATGAGGGGAGTTCTGGGGGTGCCAAATAAGCATGCCTTTGTCTACTAAACACTGACCATTAAAGTAGTCGCAATGGCTAACGTCCCCTGCATTACTTTGCATTGGGTGACCATGTTGCTTCATGAGAGCAGACTGCTGAAGAAAGCAATTGGTCACCGTATAGGTGTAAAATCGGCAACACGAAAAGAAGTCCGGCAGTTCATACTTCAAATCGTTATCAGTGCGTACCAGGGTCCCAAAAGCAGCCATAGGCCCATGATCACAAGTGTGATCTTTGATCATCCTTAAACAATCTTGACGGGTCACGGGTATCGAGACTTCTTTTCGTATTTTAGTGTGATGCCAAGCAAGGAACCAAGTTTTTACGCTCTCTTCGATACGAACTATGCGGCAGAAGTAAGCCCTGGCGTGATACTTGATAAGGTTCTTCCGATACAACATGTATTGTTTAGGTGAATTGGTATCATTAAGCTTTGCTGTTTCATTTGGACATTGTATCTGGTGATTGGGTAAGTTATAATACAGCTTATTCCCATTCATATCGCATAACAAAGGCTGTGGCAGCTTGAAGTGACTCGGGCCGTGTCCCAAACTTGAAGCAAACACAAACTGGGCAGCTAAAGTAAGAAATGTGAGGATTACTATCTGTCTGACGGTTGTAATTCCAAAAAGTATGAGTAAACCATTGATAGTTTGTTGTGGCTTGGTGGGGTAGTTTCCAACGGTAGGCTCTTGTGGTTTTCTATTTTGTGATCCTGGGAATGTATATTTCGACACACCTATATCAACGAGGGGATATTTCCTTTTTCCGGATACCCTTACCCTTGGCTTCTTAATTGGTGTGATAACACGGACTAACTTGTTCGTGAAAACGCGTGATTTTATTCTTTTGAGTGTGCGCTTGTTCAAGGGTTCAATGTCATCTGATTTTAAAATTGCCTCTAGTTCACCTTGAGTCGGGGCGGTGTCGACCCCCGCCTCGAGTACTGAAGGTGGTTCATCGAACCAAGTAGGGGTCAGATCGAGACCGACATCTGGAGGGTCCAGCGACTCTCCTTCTTTATTCTCCGAGATGGCATGTATGACACGCACGTTTGCGATTCTGCCCAGTAATTCATCATTTTGATGACGAAGCGCCAAATTTTCTTTCTCAATGTTGCTTAAGTCGGATTGATCTGTGTGCAAAGTCTGTGAAGGTTGCGGCTCAGTGCATACGAAGTTGGTTGTGTTGCCATTCCATTGTCTAGTCTGCTGTGAGCCTGTGTAAGTGTTTCTGAATCCTTGGTTTGGCGTTGATCTGGGGTTTGCTGTTTGTGTGGGCATCGTACGCCTATCACCGAATGACCAAGTCCGTTGCGGGTGCCACTGTGCGTTATAATTTGTTGCGTTACGCATAGGAGGTCTGTTGGGTTGGTATACTTGTTGTGGTCTCCACTGTGATCTCTGTGGCCAGGGGTTTCGTCTGAACCCCTGTGTGGGTTGATTATACGATCCCGTCCCTTGTGGGCTTGGGTTATTAAAGCGTGGTTGAAAATGTTGGGGCCGATATTGGGTGTTCGACCTGGGTGTCTGAAAGGATGGCACCGTATAACCGGCCTCTGGGCACTCCTTAGCAAAATGGCCCGGCTTTTGGCAACGTCTGCATAAGCCATATCTGTCCCGAGAAAATGGTCGATTGGTAACCAATAATGTTTCCTTCCTGCTCAAATTCTGCACTAAATCCTTTAGTGTGCGTTCGATGTCCAAGAGACGGTCCTCTTTAGCCTTATCCGCGGTTTCAGAGGGTCCCATCAAATAATTCACAGAGGCATTGGAGTAGGGACGGATTTTTCCCAATAGAAGTTGGCTTTCTATCAATCGGGCTAGATCTAAAGCTGCCTCAAAGCTGATTGGGTTTTGGACAGAAACATGAAACGAAATGTCGTTTCGGAGTTTATTCAAAAAGTTTGACAAAAGCAAATCTTTAATAATACCTGGGGAAGACGAAGGGTAGGCTGCTTTAACTAGACGTTGCAGTTCATTCGCAAAGGACTCGACGGTTTCATCCGGCCGTTGCCGTCTATTCTCCAAAATAATTTGTTTGCTGCGATGGCTGTATGGGTCCCTTAGTTTTTTTCGGAAACTCTCAATCAATTCCGTAAAGGTTCTCCTCTCGTCATAGGGGATCTTCCCATACACAACCAAAGCCTGGTCCCGTAGGTAGCTTGGAAAGGTTTTTAGTTTTTTGGCATCATCGTGCTCCTGTGCGGCACTAATGACTTGATAAAGACTAAAGAAAGAATCGAAATCTTCGTCGGTAGATCCTCTGAACACTGGTAACTCCATCACTGTATTGAATGGGCTCGCTACTTTGTCTGCCATTGAATTATTTATTGTATTTACTGTTTCAGTTTGATTTTCCAAAATCTGTTTATGATTCTGAGCGTGTTCAACAATGTGTTTCCTTAATTCGCGTACTATGTATCTAAAGTGCCTTTCTGTTACTGTTCCCGAAAGGGCTAAGTCGCTAATATCGTCTTCAATAGGTAATGGACCTTTCGCTGTCATGAATTTTTAAACTCGAATTATACACTTGCATGTGAAACATTATCTGTGTTTGTATTTTGTGAGTTCGCGTGTATTGTTACTTGTAACATCTGATCTGGTTTCTCATTAATCTTATTACTTATCTCATCCATGAACCATTTCATTTCGTCCAATCTAAATGTCATGTCTCCTAGAGCTATGCTCATTCCGTTAAATAAACAAGTTAGACAGTCACCCGAGTTGCAAGTACAAATGGCTGTATTCGGTGGATTCGAATTTACATCTAATGCAGGCGCAGAATTTCTAGAATGTGCCGAGTTTTCGCGAAGGGCCATGATTTTTGGCGCAAAATCCAAAAGTTTCAATGACAAAAATTCACAGTAATACAATAAACCAGATAATAATACCCATGCGAAACAATATAAAAGAAAGTGTAACCGACCTTAGTTGCTGTCGTTCGATGCGGCCATGTCAGCGCGAGCGGAATTGCGTGTTGCTGGGCAGGTCGATTGCACCGGATCGACCGTGTGATCTTTTTATTATGTCTAATGTTTTCCTTCTGAAAGCTTCGTTTTCCTAGCACAAACGATAAAGTCACCCCAAATCTCTGTGTGTCACTTTTATTTTCAATCTGGTTCCAAAAGTTTGTCAAAGCGCCAAAATCTGTGTGAATCACCAAATGAGAAATGGTTCAAATCAAAGTCAAAACAATTATAAAACGAGTCAAGCCCCAAAATTGGAATGAGCCACAAAAGTACAAAAGAGTCCTTTAAATACTCAAGATCTGAACTTTAAGTGAGATAAACAACAATCTCAAAATAGCATCACGATTAAAAGGTCAGAGGTGGAGGATCAAAACAGCTTTAAGGTCGGAAACTTTAAAAGTTGGGTACTACTACTTTTTTCAATATCAATATCACAATAGCCCAAAAATTGCATGAGAGTTGTTTACAGTCATGGCAGCTCACGCGGGGCCCACGCCCTGTCACTCAAACGCCGGGTGCATGACGTCTTTGCGTTCGCTGCCTCTCGCGAAGCCCACGCCTTGTCACTCAAACGCCGTTCGGGGCCCACGCACACTTTGATGGGTCCGGTGACAGGTGCCATAGGGACCGTATCATAGGACCAGGTGCACGACCGAATGAAGGGGACTGTCACATCTGTGACACACCGACCAAGCGTCTGCCTCTGGAAGCAGTACGCGTACGTATCCGAAGAAAGGCTCGGGCTCAAGCAGTAGCTCGCGCACGAAGAGTTCTGATTCGGGGTCGCAGACTAAGGCATCGAGCAGCGGATCAGGACGCGTACAGTTGTAAATGCATTTTATTCGTCGTTTGCCGTTTTGTTACTTTCTACCGTTAACCGTTACTGTTGCCGTTTATTTTGCTGTTTCTACGGAAGATGGCCGATTATTAAATTTTACTGATTACTATGGTGGGAACGTGATCGATGCGTGCGTATGTATGCTGCTATGGCGAGCACGTTCATGACTTCATCAGATTGTCGTCTGAACCATTTTGTGCTCAACGAAAGTACGTATCAGCAGTTCCCCAGCAGCGGCTTATGGATGTGGCCCATAATACGCCTATTCCTATGAGCCGGCGAGATGTCGTCGTGATTATACGTGCCTCTTCGTTTATTTGCCATTTTTAACCGCACTTCCGAGATCGTCCCCCATGCATAGTCAGTTGGCTGCATCGACATTCAATTGGCCTGGCAATGGATCGACCTGTAAAAGTTAAAGTAAAGTAACGGTAACGAAAGTAACATCTTTCTGATCATCTGCGTGGCCGCTACAACTGTCCTGAGGGTCCTGCTCTTTGGTGGTGCCTTCGACTTGTCTGCCCCTGATGATGTTTCAATACTCTTCATTCTTTCTGCTTTCTATTCTACATCTTCAATGGACGATCATCTGTCACTATGTTGCATACGGCTATAGAAAAGAGCGTCTATTCGGTTTTGTTGCCTGCCTTGCGCCGGCCTGACTGAGTTGTAAATCCGCCCCTCTTACCTTGTCTCATGGTGTTCAGATCAATCAATTGCCGCTTTGTGAACCGTCGTTGTGGTACAACGAAGCTGTGCAAGGGGGGATGTAGTCCCGTGATTGTGATTATTCCTTTAGTTTAGTACTGTTTAGTGGGGTTTTAGGCTAGGTTAGGTTGTATTTCTCGTAAAGCTGTTGTTATTGTTACCATTTGTGCCTTGTTTACCTTTTGTTTAGCATTATTATTCTCTTTCTGGTGACCCCTGTTTGTGTATCATCCTTAACCATTCCAAATATCTCTTCACCCGTCTGGCTTTTCCAATGTAAGAGAACGGGTTACTGTAATTCTGTTGAAGTTAGAATCTCTGAATCTCGGCCGGTTGCGTTTGTGTTGTTATCGTATTTCGTGTGTGCCAAGGGTGCGCGATTGCGCTTCCTATTGTTTTGGTTATCCCCTTTTTGTTATTATAAAAACTATATTGTGAACGAGCGAGTCGGCTGATTGACGAGCGAGTGAACAAACGAACATGTCATTCCCGAATCCCGAAACACGCACGAAACGAGCATTTCCGAACATTGGCATTGACTGATTTGGCTCGGTTGACGAATCCGGTTCTGCAAGCACTAGTAGATTCCTGTTGGGCTCGCAGGATCTCACCATATTGAATGTTGTGTGAATCAAGCTATATGTTTTGACTATGACGCCAAAGTCAGCTTGAAATGTTTGTGTATGCACTGCTGAACTTTACAATTCTCATATAATGCTCGAATTTATCTACTCTCGTTAGTTGTTCTGCCCGCGGTCGCCGATGCGAAACATCAGGTCGTGAAACACGTGAAACGTGACCTGACTGAACGGGTTCCGATTGATCTGACTGATTGGGACTATAAACGTTCCTGCATCCGATTGCGTGTGCCTGTGAATGACTTCGAACTGCACGGTGCTACACTGTTGCAGGCTGCCGATGGTACACCGGAATTGTAGCAGATGGCAAGCCTCTCGAGTCTCTGTGTTAGGTACTTTTATGCAAACAACACGAAAATATTATGTTCTCAAAACCATACAAAAACCAGAATGAAAATGTGTGTAAAGAAGAAGACATACGTCTAGCGGCGACCACCCGCCCACACATGACATCACTTGACGTATGTACATTCCAGACAGTCTGATGGTGACACAAATATGACGTCACGCATGTGACACCCCACGTGACACCCATACCTGCCATGTAATTATGTATGCGTAGGATGACACCAAACCCAAACATCAGTGACTAATCACAGACAGGTGATCATGTGACAATGTCCCTATAAAAGGAGCCGCCCATCACGGCTCTAGATCGATTGTATACCCAAAGCCATATCACCCAGCATCGTCATATACCGTATAACCATCAAGCCACCCGTATGTTACCGTAACCCCGTATTGTATTGATTACCATAACGTATTGCCATATCATAATAAATCAACAATACCGTAACCTTGGCCCTCGTACACTGATTTACCGTAGTAATCAAAGACTGACATTTCCTTGTTCTACCGCTACACTAGGAGAACCCATAAAGAACCAGTCTCGTTCTTTACATGGTGTTCTCGCCCACTGGTAACCTTTTTAGCGTTATCCATTTGGGCCAACGTTCAGTCTAATTGGCGAGCACCTGTATAAGAATCTCTCGTTCTTTACATGGTGTTCTCACCCACTAGTAACCTTTTTAGCGTTATCAACTTGGGCAAACCTTCAGTCTAATCGGCGAGTACAAACAACCTTTCCAGCGTTGTTTCACGTGCCTATCCTTCAGCACAGTTCACGGTACTTCATAAAAACAGGATCAAAAGTCGTCTGTTTATTTCGATTTATCAATGGAATCAGGCGTAGACAGAATAGCGTCAAAGCCAGCCATGTTTACCACAACGTTATTCATAAATCAGAAATCCAATGTAGCTATCACCCGTGCCAAAAATTTTGATAGCCAGCATAACGAGCCCACCGGAATGCCTGCGTATAAAGATAGTGCGGCGCATACGTCACCAACGCGCCCGGATACGGCTCGCCTGAATTCATGCAGTAGCGAACGTAGTGAGCAACACGTGTGTGTTGTTGATACACAAGCAGATGCTGTTGTTACTCCCGGCCCAATTTTGAGTCCGTTCTCTATAATGGCAGATAAACCGTCCATCAAACAATTCAGAGGCGACAATATTCATGTTGACGTCAGAGAATGGCTGAAAGAGCTTGAGAACGCCATGTGTTTGTTAAGCGTGACCGACAAACAAAAAGCTGGTTACATCCGAATTTTCTTGGCAGGGCCAGCACAAGCCAAATTCGAAAAGTACCCAGATGAAATAAAACAAGATTACCAAGCCCTGGTTAAACAGCTGGTACAAGATTTCTACAAAAAGGGCCACGGCACTATCAGCAGTCAGCAGCTTTTACGCAGACAACAACATCCCAACGAGACTGCACTGACATTTGCATACGAACTTGAACGTCTGTACGAAAAAGCATTCGGTGCAAAACCCAGAACTGAAGGCCTACAAATGCTGAGAAGTTGTTTTATCAATGGTCTATTGCCACATCTGGCAGCGTTTGTTATGTCTCACCCCAGTTTGCCTGATAATTGGGAAGAATTAACCGATGTCGTGCAAACATACGACGTCAGGTACCAGACATTCATGAACACCGGAAAATTAGAAATTAACTGGAGCACAGACATGCTGACCAGAAAAATTGAAAGCATTGAGAGAAGTTTAAAAGAGCTGTCGCCCAATAATCATCAAAGTCGAGCTTCGAAAATGATAGACTCAGACTTTCAACCAGTTGGTGAAACATCACGCAATAAGTGTTTTCGCTGTGGAAGTACATCACATGCAGTACAACGCTGTCCCAGACCTAAAGCCAAAAAGTGTATGTGTTGTGGACAAAAAGATCACCAAATTGCAAGTTGTACATGCAAAAAATGCCAGAGACCTGAGATAAAAAGTGAGCAAGCCGGCGCCGTTTTTACACCACTGTTGTAAACGGTTTGATGTAATTTAGAAACCCTGGTGTCGTTTATAGATATCAGCATATTGTTTACCCACAGCTTATTCACTTGCTTCACCACCACTGACGTATATGTTTCATTCACAATAACAACCCTGAGGCGCACATTGTGCTTATGACATTTTGTTGTCTTTGTCAAAAGTGACTTTCTGACAAACTGCTGTTTTGGCCAAAATCGTGGCTTTCGGCACTTTCCTGCCTGTTGATCATTGGATCATACCTTGCACATAGATGCTCACGCTCACAGGAGTTTCTTGACAAACAGTTGTCTATCATAAAGGGAATCTGTCTCTTATTGCAAGCTGCATATTGATGCTTGGTCTGAAAAGATCGGCACACATATAATGGTCGATGCGACCTAGTGCTTATCGCTCGCTAGAAAGCGTATCCCTTGTTAGAAGCCGGCATGTGCTGTAGTATGAATACCAGCACAAGATACAAGTGCTTGTCTGCAGAAGCGCTTGTATAAGTTGAAATTGTCGACAACGTATGAGAATTTGCTTCCAATAATATCATGCACAAAATCTGGTGTGACGTGTTCCATATCAATCAGTAAAATCCGTCAACAGCATACCTACACCACAATACATCTTGTAAACAACAGATTCCACTAACACCGGTTTTGATCGTTTTCATTGTGAGTCGCGACACAATGTAACGGCCAGGTGCCCGTTCTCGAGAACCGTAGGGAAGCATGAGGCCTCAGATCATCTCAATTACCGCCTTATTATATGCCAGAGATGATAAAAAAAGTGCACACAGAAAAGAACGTACAGAAGAATAAAACGCACACAGAACCGCTGTACGTTTGTTCGCATGCACAACCAAACAAAACTGCAGTCCAAGGAAGAAGTTAAAGAAGAAACATCAACCAGATCAAAGAAGAAGCCAAAGAAGAAACATCAACAAGATCAAAGAAGAAGCCGACGTCGAAGAAGAGTGATTTTATTTAAGTGAGCCTATTGTATGTACTTCATAATTTTATCCCAAAAATCATTTCGCAGTAAATTATCCCCAGTTGTATTGTTGAGCCATAACCTTAGTTAGATCATAATTATATTGCATTGTTTATTGTACTGTCTCAATTGTATTTTATTTTCGGCTTGATATGTCAGAGATCAGATGACATAGTGTGACATAATCTGATTCGGATAGTGTTCGTTTTGCCCAAGTGAAATCCGTCCAACGCGAGTTGAGTGTACGTGACCGCCAGGAACTCGACTTTGTCATCTTCCGCCTTGAGTGCCGCTTTAGCCCGGTCCCACAGTTGATCACGCCAATGCACGATTGATCGATACTCTTCATCCGTTGCGTAACGCCTTCCCGCCGAAACAAAGAACGATTAAAGATGAGCGCAAAAGACAAAAAAACGAATTAGCCGTGGAATACAAGTAGGATAAGCAATGGGAATAAGAATGATGGATTGGTAAGGAATTAGAAACGCGCGGGTGGATGGAACAACTGGGCCCACCGTGCAACCAGACATTGAATGATTGTTGGCAGCAAACAGAGGGTGATAAGCACTGCCACAACAACCACTAGCAGCATGATAACAAAGGATTGCCAGTGATCCCAGAATAACGATGGGAAACCATTCAGAGTGAACGAATTGCCGGTATAATGGGTAGAACGAACACTCAGATGACTGGACACCTTACCCAGCCGGTCATGCGGAACGTAATCCAATTTGCCCTGAAGCTGGAACGTGGTCGCCTTACCCCGACCACAGAACACCTGACATTTGGTTAGCACACACAAGACAGATCAATAATGTTTGCATGAAATGTTATAAAGAAAATCAATCATTGTTGGCGTCTGCCACAGGAATATTACGAGTTGAAGGTGTACCTACGCGAACCGTCCGACAAATCATACGACGTCACTCAAACCTGGGCACACATACATGCCAACAAACGTTGGGGCTGGTTGAAGTGTTGGCCTATGCCGACACCACGCATGCACAGCGATGCATGGTTTGACTCGTCGTTGCTACAAACCGCTGGATGATCCAAACAAACCCGTCTGCAATGATGATCAGTGTGCCGATCCGAATGTGCAAGACGGCCTGAGCGGCGCAATGCGCCAGGTCAAAAGCGCTGGAGTGCCGGAACATGGAGAGCACACGTCGTACGAGAAATGTGGTCGACCCAAACGCTACTTTGGCTTTGGTTCGATCTGGGCTCGTGTTGTGACGAACGAGCCAGCAATCGGTCTGATTTCGAAGGAAGACCTCGACTTGTACCGTTCGTTGACCATCATGACTGGAATCGCAAATAGCTGTTTGTACAAAAACAAACAGTACACGTTGAACACGTCGCAACACAAATGTGACTATGGTGACTTGATCGCGGTTGCCAAGGCATACCACGAGGCCAAAGGATCATATCCGGCCACCGTGTCACAAATGATTGAGGGCTCCAAACTGGCCTTCGTGGACTACCTGGAACTGTTCCCGGCCTGGGCGATCTCACATCCGGCCCCTGAGGACCGATGGAACTTCAAGAATGAACCGGCTGGCGTGCCAACTCAAGACTTGTGGTGGCCTCACGCCAAGTCTGACGAAGAAAAGAAATGGACCTGTGGCTGCTGCGGTCAAAGTGGTCACAATTTCACAAATTGCCGCGAATCGAAGGACCATGTGCAACTGTTCGGTGAGAACAGTTCTGGTCAGATGGTGCGATTGGCGTGTGGCGCCGAGTTCCAAGACAACCACCTGTACCTGTTGCCTGATCTTCAGGTGAAACTGTGGTGGGATGCACAATTCGAGGAATACACGTGGTCTGTGCCACTAGAATTGATGCCGACGTCCAATTCCGAACGATTGGTCCGCAATACCAATATCGACGGAAAATTCTGGCCGGGAATCTTGCGTCGCAAGAAGGAAATGTACGACAAGGAGAAAGACAAGCTGTAGTATCAGTTTGGTCTGAATGCTGTCGACGACTGGCCGACACGTCTCGGTACCGTTATCGAGCAACACGAGGCTCCGCCACGTCGGGTGCCGAGTCGGCCCCAAATTGGTGAGGAGGAGGAGGAAGACAGAAGTCGCAGCCGTGCTATAAAATCGGAACGTCGATCGAGTTCGCGATCTGAGTCGCGCTCGTCGCAACAACAACCGAAACGGTCACGTCGATCGCGTCGAACCGATTCCGGTGGCTCGACGCCAGAGCGTCAGCCGATTGAAGATCAGATGGCTGCTCGACAACGAGGAACGATACGTCGACCCGACGCTGCACAATGGCAGCGCGTGGAACAGGAACAAGCTGAGAGTCGCAGGCTGCGTGAAGAGCTGCGACAGAGAGACCAAGAACGGGCCGAACGAGGTCGCACGCAACGTCGCGGCCTGCCACAGTCGTCGCCGAAACTGTTCCGAGGCAGTGCTCGTCGACCAGGCTATGATGAAGGAATTGGACGTGGACGTGCGTTGAACGATCCTTCGCTGTATGCACAGGAATATACCGAGTCCGAACCGCCGACCGGTTTTGGTGCTACCTGGACTGCATCTGAAATGCATGGTGCACAACACGGACAGTGGGCGGCCAAGAAAGCCCAAGATGAATTCGCGCTGTTCCAAGAGTTCATGCGCAAGCGTGAACATCAACAGCAGCAAGCGGCTGCGCAGGCGATGCCACCACCGCCAGCGCGTACTGGATTCGAATCGCCGTCACCGCCGCCGACCTTTTCGGTGACTCATCGCGGAGGATGGTTGCGAGGCCGAGGTGGTCGAGGTCGCGGCCGTGCCCGCACTGGCACCTATTACTCGTCCCAACAACAGACGCAACATCAACAATACCAGCAATACCAGCAGCAACAGCAACCGCAGCCGGGCCCGAGTGGTTCGCGTCATACGCAACCACAGCCGACGGCTAGTGTGACTCACACCGACCAAGCGTCTGCCTCTGGAAGCAGTACGCGTACGTATCCGAAGAAAGGCTCGGGCTCAAGCAGTAGCTCGCGCACGAAGAGTTCTGATTCGGGGTCGCAGACTAAGGCATCGAGCAGCGGATCAGGACGCGTACAGTTGTAAATGCATTTTATTCGTCGTTTGCCGTTTTGTTACTTTCTACCGTTAACCGTTACTGTTGCCGTTTATTTTGCTGTTTCTACGGAAGATGGCCGATTATTAAATTTTACTGATTAGTATGGTGGGAACGTGATCGATGCGTGCGTATGTATGCTGCTATGGCGAGCACGTTCATGACTTCATCAGATTGTCGTCTGAACCATTTTGTGCTCAACGAAAGTACGTATCAGCAGTTCCCCAGCAGCGGCTTATGGATGTGGCCCATAATACGCCTATTCCTATGAGCCGGCGAGATGTCGTCGTGATTATACGTGCCTCTTCGTTTATTTGCCATTTTTAACCGCACTTCCGAGATCGTCCCCCATGCATAGTCAGTTGGCTGCATCGACATTCAATTGGCCTGGCAATGGATCGACCTGTAAAAGTTAAAGTAAAGTAACGGTAACGAAAGTAACATCTTTCTGATCATCTGCGTGGCCGCTACAACTGTCCTGAGGGTCCTGCTCTTTGGTGGTGCCTTCGACTTGTCTGCCCCTGATGATGTTTCAATACTCTTCATTCTTTCTGCTTTCTATTCTACATCTTCAATGGACGATCATCTGTCACTATGTTGCATACGGCTATAGAAAAGAGCGTCTATTCGGTTTTGTTGCCTGCCTTGCGCCGGCCTGACTGAGTTGTAAATCCGCCCCTCTTACCTTGTCTCATGGTGTTCAGATCAATCAATTGCCGCTTTGTGAACCGTCGTTGTGGTGCAACGAAGCTGTGCAAGGGGGGATGTAGTCCCGTGATTGTGATTATTCCTTTAGTTTAGTACTGTTTAGTGGGGTTTTAGGCTAGGTTAGGTTGTATTTCTCGTAAAGCTGTTGTTATTGTTACCATTTGTGCCTTGTTTACCTTTTGTTTAGCATTATTATTCTCTTTCTGGTGACCCCTGTTTGTGTATCATCCTTAACCATTCCAAATATCTCTTCACCCGTCTGGCTTTTCCAATGTAAGAGAACGGGTTACTGTAATTCTGTTGAAGTTAGAATCTCTGAATCTCGGCCGGTTGCGTTTGTGTTGTTATCGTATTTCGTGTGTGCCAAGGGTGCGCGATTGCGCTTCCTATTGTTTTGGTTATCCCCTTTTTGTTATTATAAAAACTATATTGTGAACGAGCGAGTCGGCTGATTGACGAGCGAGTGAACAAACGAACATGTCATTCCCGAATCCCGAAACACGCACGAAACGAGCATTTCCGAACATTGGCATTGACTGATTTGGCTCGGTTGACGAATCCGGTTCTGCAAGCACTAGTAGATTCCTGTTGGGCTCGCAGGATCTCACCATATTGAATGTTGTGTGAATCAAGCTATATGTTTTGACTATGACGCCAAAGTCAGCTTGAAATGTTTGTGTATGCACTGCTGAACTTTACAATTCTCATA